>JAQZBX010041665.1:0-22274 GCA_029593785.1 Cabassous unicinctus | reverse complement strand
AAAAAAAAAAAAAAAAGAGAGACATAAGACTTTTAAAAATGGAGAGAAGAAGAAAGACCAGAGATAGGGATGTCCCTATCTGAGGAACAATGCAAAATTGAGTTTCCTGGCTTTTCTTTTTGCTTCACATATCCTGGACTGGCTGTGGGAGTAGCCAATGGACACAGACAAAAACTGTCTCAAAAATTCAAGTATAGGGGCAGCCTAGCAAGAGAGAAAACTTTTAGACAATAACTTCTCTACTCCAACCAAACTCCACAGAAAAAAATTCATGCCCACTCCACCTCTGTCAGCGAAGGCTGAGGGGAAGACTAGACTTCTAACCTTGCCCAGCTCTAATGGAGCACCCATTTTCTCCTTCTTCCGCTGGGGTGGTATCACTTGAGGCCACATGGGAAATCTAAATTTCTACCCTACATGGTGGCAACAGGTATCCCTCCCCTTCCTACTAGAATGGTGTCAGAGGAGGACTGGGGTAATGTCAGGATTTTCACTACCACCCAGCAATAATAAGGCACCCCTCCCCACCCTTGTAATATTAGAAGAGACCAAGTGGGGAACATGGACTTCTGCCTCCCCTGGCAGTAACAAGGCAGTGTCCTGCTTTCCCTACCAGGATGGTGTCAAGGGAGACTTGCTAAAACAGGAAATTAAAACAAAGCCCAGAGTCTTATAATTCCAAAATGTCCAGGTTTCAATTAAAAATTATATTTCATACCAAGAACTAAGATAATCTCAACATGAAAGAGAAGAGACAATCAACAGGTGCCAACATCAAGATGACACAGGTGTTGGAATTATGTGACAAAGATTTTAAAAAGTAGCCATCACAAAAATGGTCCAGTGAGCAATTATGAATTTTTGAAATGAAAAAAAAAAAAGAATGTCTAAACAAAGAAATATAAGCTATGATGACAACTGCAAACGTTTTAACTGAAAAACACAATAACTGAAATAATAAAAAGAAAATTAGTGGATGGCCAAAAAGCATAATGGGGCAGACAGAGGAAAGAATCAGTGAACTTGAAGATAAAACAATAGAAATTACCCAATCTGATTAACAGAGAGAAAATAGACTGAAAAGAAGTGAAGACAGCCTGAGGAACCTGTGGGTTTATAACATAAGATCTAATGTTTAACTCATTGGAGTCCTGAAAGGAGAGGAAAAAGAGGGCTAGGATGAAAAGGTACTAAAAACAAAAACAACAACCACTATGGCTTAAGTTTTACCAAATTTGGCAAATAAAACAAACCTACAGATTCACTAAACTACAGATTTAAACAGGAGAAACCCAAAGTGATTCATGCCAGGTCACATCATAAACAAATTTTTTTAAAGAAAAAATTCTTAAAATCAGCAAGAGAGGAAAAACAATTTGAATGACAGAGCATTTCTTATCAAAAACCATGGCCCAGAAAGAAGTGGAACAACATTTCTTAAATGCTGAAAGAAAAGAAGTGTCAACCCAAAATTCTATACACAGTGAAAATATCCTTCAGGTTGAAGTGGAAATCAAGGTATTATCAGATGAAGGAAAACTCAGGGAATCAGCTGAACTTCCTAAAAGAATGGTTTAAGAAGTTCATGAAACAGAAAGGAAATGATAAGAGAAGGAATCTTGGAATATCCAAAAGAAAGAGGAAACAATGCAAAGAGTAAATGCATGGGGCACAGAAGAAAAGAGATTGAATTAAAGCTGCAAAGTCTGCAAAGCAGAAATGTGTGATGAGATTGGTGGATACTAGGATGCTAACTTTCAATGCAAGTGCCTCCTGTTTCCACTATCCCTACAAAACATGTCATTTTCCTCTATGCACGAAAACCTCATCTTGTAAAGAAGTCCCCCCAATTTTCTTGTGCCCACCCACTTAGGAAACAGGAATGATGTTAAATTATAAGCATGTCTAGCCTCTCCTGATTTCCTGTCTATATCCAGCAATCTTCACTGCACTGTGTGCTGAGTACCCCAAACACAAAACTAGCTCCTGAGGTATAGACTGCCCTAACCTGGTCCTACTGTTTCTTCTCCCACACTGAGGAGGGACACACCTTCATCAGTGAAAAATATCCTCTTTAAAGAGTTGCAAAATTGGTTTAAACAATTCTTTGGTCAAGGACATCCTTTCCACTTGGACCTCACACTATCTCTTGAACTAAGAATTATTTCTTTTTGGAATCCTGGGATTGAGTTTTTCTGTACAAAGAGGCTTTCTGTCTGTTACTGGGGATCTATTTGTTCCTCATTAGGGACAGAGGACAGAAGAAGGAAGGTGGCCAACTGTGGGAATTCTCAGCTGGTGAGGGACAGCTCCATTTTCCCCTGGTTTCAGGCTTCCCTTATCCTTATCTTGCATTTGGACCATATCACTGTCTAATCTAAGCCCACAGAAAGGAAATCATCATTTCAACTGGGGAGTGAACATCTTTGCATGCACATGGATTTGCTATCTTAATTGATATGCAGGTAAAGAAGCGGGGAGTGAGATCAATGACAAAACCCTGGCTCTGGATCTGGAAGGCCTCTGCTCCTAGTGACCATGGGACACAGAATGAAATAACAGTATGCCTGCAGGGAACATGGAAGCCAAGTGCGCTGTTATGATAGTTGGGTGGCAAATGTCAGTATTGCCTCCTAATTATTAAAGAAGGATTGTGTAGATAGCAAGGTAAACCTTGTTCTAACTGAAAGAGGCTGATCAGTTGAAGAGATTCTGGAGGAAAACTCTCAAATCCCAGACTCACTTTCTTCCCATGTCTTCTTCAACAATACACACCTCCTTCTAAACCATCATTTCTCCATACAAACCACTTTCCTTGCCCTGTGTGACCCTGAAACAAGGAAATAATAAAATTTAAAGTGTTCTTTATTAAACCTTTGTATGAGGCATATTAGTTCATTAACCTTACATTGAGTGCTATGTGCAACCCTGATTTTGGGCCCATTTCTGAGATGGGAACAGAGTCCATGCTATTATGGAAGTTGCCTGAGAGACAGACACTGAACACATTATTAGAGGAGTATTTTATATAATTTCCATATGTGCTTTGAAGGACCAGATCAGTTTATGAGAACATAAGTGGCAGAATTCTTAAATGGAGCTCATATAAGCCTTCTCCAGATAGGCGGCATGAATGCAGTAAACAGAAGGGGTAGGTGAGAGAACAGGAAAGGGTTATAAATATTCAATTTTAATGCAGATGATTGATTTCCTACTTTGAGAAGCTTTTATTTTATTGGGGAATGGACAATTGTGAATAAATTATTTTACTTCATTGATATATGGATTAGGAAAAAGTGACCCCCATATATCTAAGGATACATAGTAGAGGCAAATAATTAATACTGACTCTTCCACTTTTATGTAATAAAAGTATTGTCTGGTTTATCCTTTTTTTCTTTACCATTTTTTGCTGGTATTACAAATTTTTAATATACGCATATTCATATTTCCTTTTTTGTATATTTTGTTCATGATAAGAAAGAAATCCTTTATACCAATTAAAGAAAATGCTATTCATCTTATAAAAAGTAATACTAACTGCCATTTCATGGTTTGAGACTTTTTTCTTCACCATTACACACACTTTATCACCTTAGATATGTCCTATACAAAAAGTAGGGTACTAAGTAAAATTTTATTTGATGATTTGAATAAACATGGAAGCTGCAGAAATATCATACAGAAGTCTTGGAATCCTACATTGGTCAGTGAATTCCCAGTATTATTTTGTTTGGCTTTTAAATGGCAATTCAATCAAGGGAGAATGCAATAAAAAGAGAATGAAAAAGAAAAAGAATACTATAGAAACCTCTCAGGTCTTAATTTTCACTATTTAGTAAACATATATTCAATTGGTTGCTCTCTCAAAATATATCATTTTTAAACTCAGTGAACAAAGGAAAGTGCAAAATTAGTAAGATTGAGAAATAAATTCTATTGCCATTGAGAAATAAGTACTATTAAAATTCTATGTTACAAAAAAAAAGGAGAGTGTAGGTGAGATGAGTATGATAGGATATGACTGGAAAATGTGATCTCACTTGTCCCAATAAAAGGACCGAGGTGATTTCAGATCCTGTACCATGTGCTTAGGCATCTTCAGAGTTGATGCTTGAAGATAGGATCTCAATTTGAGAGCATCCGTGACTGAATTCTGGAAAACACTGACCTGCCCCTTTTGAGGTGCCCTCCTCTATGATGTGTGGATATAACATCTGTCTCAGGTGCCTTACTTCCTTGATGATGGAGACTGATAAAAGGTTTTTCATCTTCCCAGAGTGCCTTCAGCTGTCCTACAAGAAGCAAATTTGGGGACACCTGGCACTGGACACTGTGGTGGTCAGTCTTATCAAAGAGTTGGAGCCAGAGCTGAACATGGGCCTGAGAATTTGCCCTGGGATATTAAACTTTTCTATTACCATGCCAGTAGAACCTAGAGAAGAGTTGACCTGTTCCATTTGCCTGAAATATTTTAAACACCCCTCTTTGATATTTTGCAAAAACAGCTTCTTCTTTACCTGCCTCAGACATTAGGAGATAGAGAACCACAATGGTTTTTTCACTTGCCCCCAGTATCTTGACATCTCTCAGATACAGAGGATCCAGGTCAATATGACCATGGGGAGGCTGGTAGCTGAGATCAAAGTGATTAAACCCATGCTGAGCATGCACTGCTGGATGCTGAAGTTCTATGTGTGTATTAGTCTGGATCCAGCCAAGCCACCCTGTATTTTCTAATGACCTGCAGAGCTTCAGATGTACATAGATTCAGCAGAGTCCAACAGAGAACCTGGAGATATTCACCTCTGCTGCTTGTGTACTGGGTTTCCCTCTCTTCAATTCTGGCTGGCATGGTTGAGAGACGGAAGTGGGAGGGACAGCTAAATGGGCTGTGGGTATTTGCAGGGAATCTACGTGTTGTCAAGGAACTTCAGACTTTGGGTTCTTTGTTGTGAGCCTCAAGGAATTACATGAAGTAGCCATCATTTCTGAACCCTGGTCTGTTCTCTGTATGAACCCAAACTTGCAGAAGGTGGGATTTTCCTGGACTGTGATCAGAAAACCATTCTGTTTTTCAATGCCACTGATGGTTTCCATCTATATACATTCACAATTGTGTCTAACTTGGAACCTTTTGCCTCCACCCTTCTGCTCTGGGATTCCAGGAAAGGGTGAGAACTTGTAACCCATGAAGGTCTGTCCCAAGGAAGCTACAAATATTGTAATTTGGCCCTCAAGAAAACATATAAGCTATGTTCAAAAAGAAAGAGCAAATGGGAGAAAACAGTTGGCTCATACATTCCTAAGATCTTCTGATAGTAACAGGTGTTTATAAGAGACCACATCCATGAATTCCTGCTTCAGGATGAACCAAGAACTTGGTGTGGAATCAGTGTAAAATGCAATGGTTCTGTGGGTGAGTATGAACAAAGAAAAAGTCTTTGCATTGGGAGCCTGAACTGTCAAGTAAGAAAGAGCACAGAAAAAAACGGAATGAAGTAACCGGCTGAAAATGTCAAATGAGCACTCGAGATTGAAGCATTTTGAAAGGAAAAGAAAAAGTTCACTTGCAAAGAGTGCAAATGGGCAGACTTCAGAACAGCACACTCCCCAGATAGTGAATAGAATCACTTTGATTGAATAAACCTCAAAATTATCAAGGTTTCTGAGTTTCCATTCTTTTGTTCATGGTGAAACTAGAGCGACTTCCTCATGTGAGTGCCATGGCATACATCAACAGTCAGCCAGAAAATTGGTTTTGTTTGGACATCCAGGTTTCATAAGGGTATTCAGTATTTTAATATTTTGGAGACCCAAATGAATCAGGGTAACACTCTTATTTTTGGTTTATATCAGAGTGCAAAGTTCTATATTTTTTTCCTGACTATTGTATGCAAAGTGCTCAGGGTGCTACTAGAGAGTTTGAGATAGATGTTTGCGATAGATCCATAGGTAGTAGGTAGGTAGGTAGGTAGATAAGCAAAAATGTAGCCACACAATATTAAGGCTAAAAATGCCACTCTGTTTAAAGATTTTGTAAAGTCCTTGGTTTGTAATTTACTTTTATGTTTGGAAGTATGTTATTGTCCTTATCATCTCTGTTGAGAGCAGCAACCATAACCTTAATTCCCTCTATCAAGTCATACCTGCAGTACCTAGAACCGAAATTGTGTCTTGTTTTCTGTGGGTTCCTGTTTGTCAAAGTCTTGACCTGCTAGAAAAGGGACATCCTTGACCACATAGAAGTCTGGAACCTCATAAACCATAGAGCAGACACACAAATTTTCCTGGGAGGATTTTGCAGGCATAGTTCAACTTCTTGTCCCTTAATAGTGGGCTTATCATACCCAATTAAACAAGATATTTAGCAAATTAGTTATAGCCTATAATATATTTTTAAATTTGACTGAGGAACTGAACTTTCTCCTTTTTTCTTCCTTTTTCCTTTTTGCTTTCTTTCTTTTTCTTTCATCAAAACAGCTTTATTAAAGTATAATAGACATATAATAAGGTGCACATATTTAAATTTTACTATTTGGTAAGTTTTGACTTATGTATACACTCATGAAACCAATAACCATAATCAAGATCGCGAACATCTCCTTCATCCCCCAAATCTCCTGATGCCCCGTTTCAATCTTTGCCTCCAACCCCTGCCAACCAACCTTATCTCCAAACAACAGATCTGCTTTCTGTCACTAGAGTAGTTTGCATTTTCTAGGGTTTTATATAAATGGAATCATTCAATATGTACTTTTTTGCATCTGAATCTTTTCACTCAGCGTATTTGATTGAATAAATCTCTTCACTCAGCATATTTGATTGAATAAATCTCTTGATGTTGTTGTGTATATAAACAGTTCCTGCCTTTTCATTTCTGAGTTATATTCCATTGCATGGACACATCTTTTGATGGACATTTGGGCTATTTCTAGTTTTTGGATAATACAGATAAAGCTGCTATGAACCTTCCTGTTAAAAAACAAAACAAAGAAGACAATTATACCATATAGAAGTACAAAATTAAATTATGCACATCAGAAGGCCTGAGTTCACACTTCTCCACAAAAGCTCCTCCAGCAAAGGTCCTCTCTGCATGTTATTCCTAAATTCAGCTAACACTTTTAGGTCTTTCTTTTACATTACCTCTGCACTTTAGACCTGTTAATCAGTAGCTATGTTTCTCTGACTATGATAAATTTGTGTTCTCCATCTTTATCCTAGTATTTATACGTGCTCCTTTTTTTTTTTTTTTTTTTTTTTTTTTTTTTTTAATATTTTCCTTCCTTAATGCTTAAACCTTCCTGTCACTGAATATTGCATTTTCTCTTTCTGTTTTTCTGAGTTTGTGTTAGAAGGTCATTGATAATTGACTTTGAGGTGAAATTTTAAAAAATCTTGCATTTTCCAGTGTCTGTGGACCCTTATTTCACAAGTGTTGAAAATAAGTAAAAATTGTTAACAAGAAATCTAAAAGAGCAGAAAGAAAAAAGTGTTCCCTGGGGCTCCATCTTGAGCTTGCTTTTCTCATTAGTCTGCATTCTCTGTCTGGAATCTCCTCCTTCACATGGATTCAAACAATATGTGTCCACTGATGATTCTCAAGTCTGTCTTTTAGCCCACCTCTCTTCTGACCTCTAGGCTTCCTCACGGCTCTGTCCTTATTTCTGGATGTGCATCGTTAAAAATTTCTTGAACAGGTTTTGTTTGTTGTTTATTCGTATGTTCACGTGTTTGTTTTAACCATCAGTTACTTTTTATGTGAACATATCTTTAGTTTATAACATTAGTATTTTGGGGAAAATACTAAAATGATCAAGTTATTAACATCTCTTCTTTTATCTAATTGCTTGGCATAGAATCATGCTAACCTCTGTCTTTTAACCAGTCCAGGCATGCCTTTTCAGCACATTACAATTTGTTGTTTGATGGAGTTGTTTGATAGGAGCACCTTTTCAGCTTGGCTACCTCTTTTTGTTTTATTTTATTTTTTAGCCTAAAACAGATTTGTATATAGGTATTGCACAGGGTTTTATATATGAGTTTCTCCTCCAGGACTATTCTGAAACCATCCTCAAAGGAAGCTATAAGTGATTTCTGCAGTTTCTTGCTTAGTTTTTTAATTGTCTCGATTCTAACCAAGTCTTCTGTCTTTAGTTGCAAAAAAAATAAAAAAATTCTGGTGACTTTATTTCAAAATGTGCAAACTGGCTTTTATGTTGTGTTGTAAGAGTCATAGCTTTATATGGTTAGGGCACCTATGTAGCTCCACAAAAATAAAACCTTTATTGTAAATAAACACATAAGCATATCCTATGCATTTTTAAATCTGCTGCTGTAGCCATGTAACTCTCTGAGGTAGGGGTCTGCCTGCATCTTTCCTGTAGGGTTCCCTGTAGGATTCACTAGGTTGACTTGGTCTCTGGTGAGTCAGGTTGTTTTGATGTCTGAATTTTTGAGTGTGGTATTGATTGTGACAAGATATATGCACTGTGTATAGACAGGTCCAAATCTCTAACAGGTGAAATACTGGGAGTTATTCAAGTCAGGAAGTGCAATGTTATTGAAATAACAAGTGCACCAATGTTCATTCAAGAAATATATTGCCAGTTAAAAATGTAAGTGGAGAAAAATACCACTATCACAAATAAATCCTGGTTTTGGTTGGTTTTTATATTATAGGGATACTTGCTAAAGCAGAAAATGGAAATAAAGTCTTGTGTTTGTAAATAAAATATTTGATTTATTGCAATTTTTAGTAATCCCAGTAGGACATTGCACTATTTTATGACAGCCAGAAGAATTTTTGCAGCCAAAAATAAAAAACAAACCAAAAAAGCCTTCATTTCCTCTGTGTATTCATCAAGAAATCACACTTCTTGGTGTGACTACCCAGGCAAACGAGTGCCAGCTGTGCGTGCTGGAGACGTTAGCTCAATCAGTTCTTGGCCAAAGTTGTTGCTAACTGTTTGCACTGCAGTGCTGATTCTGGGGATTCCCATATAACTCCAAAGTATTGAAGTTTACAGTTCCTTACTACACATAAAATGCATATGGTCTACTAGTGTTTATGAAAAGCTCTGCATTGGCAAGATAGAAAATCATGAGTCTACTGCATATTCATGTGACAAAATCTTTTAAAAATTCAAAACTGCAAAGATTTTCGGTAAACTTGCCATTCTGGGTAGATGCGTCCTCTTTATCATGTAGTTCTTGAGTTCTCTCCCAGTATTGAACTCCATCAGGACAGGATCAGCACACCACAACGAGAAGCTCTTACACACCAGTGCAGAGCACAGGCTTTGGATCACGATTTCCATTTCCTTTGTGCAAATGTGGAACAAACCATGATATGGTGGAGGTGGTAGAACCGGAGCTGGGTTAAGCTGAGACTGCAGTGCAGTTTCCTGGGCACCAAACCGCAAGAGGTTCTAAAGCTTCTGAGGAAATAAAATGTGATGGAGAAAATTGGTCTTCCCTAGGGTTCCCAGGTAGAATACAGGACACCCAGTTATCTGAAATTCAAATTTAACTGGGTGTCCTATATTTTTATTTGCTAAACTGGCAACCCTAGGCTTACCAGAACTCCTCACACAAAGAATAGCATTTGGGATGCAAGAGTCACTTTAATAAGGTTCTCAGAGGGCAGGTTAATAAAGAGCTCATGACTAATCACAGTTTAACTTCCTTTAAAAGGATCAGACTAATTAAATGCAGGGTTATGTTTTTTTTTAACAAATCAATTTTATCGATACATATGAATAAAGCATAAATCCATCCAAAGTGTACAATCCATTCTGTCAGTCTATGTCTTTTGGTTGGGGAGTTCAAGCCATTAACATTCATTGTTATTATTGTAAGGGCATTACTTACTTCATGCATTTTGTCCTTTGGCTTTCTGTTGTCATTTCATACTATTGTCTGTCTTTTTACTCTTTAATTTACCCTTCCTAATAATCTTCATTTCTACACTCTTCTCCAAGTCTCTCACCCTTGTTTTTTTCAATTCAGGCTTCAGCATTCCCTTTAGTATCTCTTGTAATTGTGGGTTTTTTTGGTAACATACTCTCTCAGGTTTGTTTGTCTGTGAAGTCTTTGAACTCACCCTCATTTTTGAAGGACAGCTTTATTGAATACAGAATTCTTAGGGATGGATGTGGCTCAAATGTTTGGGCGTCTGTCTCCCATATGGAGGGACCTGGATTTGATCCCCAGGACCTTCCAGTAAAAAACAATAAACAAAAAACAAAAACATTCATCAAACTCAGAATTCTTGGCTGGCAGTTTTTCTCTTTCAGTACCCTAAATATATCATACCCCTTTCTTCTATCCTCCATGGTTTCTGATGAGAGGTCAGCACTTAATCTTACTGAGGTTCCCTTGTGTGTGATGCTCTGCTTTCCTTTTGCCACTTTCAGAATCCTCCCTTTATCTCAGATATTTGTCATTCTGAATAGTAGGTGTTTCGGGGTAGATCTATTCCGATTTGTTCTGTTTGGGGTGTGTTGTCGTTGGATATTGATGCTTATGTCTTTCCTAAGGTTTGGAATGTTTTTCTTCATTATTTCCTCAAATATTCTTTCTTCCCCTTTTCCATTCTCTTCTCCTTCTGGGACACTGATAATGTGTATGTTTGTGTGTTTCGTATTATCGTTATATTCCCTGAGACTGTGTTCCATTTTTTCCCATTCTCTTCTCATTCTCCTGTCTTTTCCAGTGTTGATGTTCTGTCTTTGAAATCACTAACTCTGTCTTCAAGCAATTCAATTCTGCTGTTAGGTGCCTCTAATGTATTTTTCATCTCATCTATCTTGACTTTCATTCCCATAAGGTCTGTTACTTTTCTTTGCAGACTTTCTGATTGTTCTTTATGCTCACCCAGTGCCTTCTTAATATCCTTTATCTCTTTAGTCATATTTTCTTTCAATTCTTTAAATTGATTTAGAAGAGTTGTGTGATTATCATTGATTAATTGTCTTAAATCCTGTGTCTCTTCACAATATTTGGTTTGTTCTTTTGGCTAGGCCATCTCTTCCTGTGTCCTAGTATGGCTTGTAAATTTTTTCTGATGTCTAGGCATCTGAATATGTTGGTAAATTTACTCTGATGGCTAATTTCTCTCTCTTGCCTATTGTTGTTGTTTTTTTTCCCAAGGCTCTTCTTTGATATTTGGTTCAACTTATTCTAAGTCTTTAAAATTTCCCAGCTTAAGTTCTCAAAATTGGGCCAGGGACTCACTAATGGGGCACAGATTTTCTCCCAGGATTTAGAGAACAGAGAGACCCAGAAGCACTTTTTGCCTATGCAATTTCCAGACTGGTCAGCAGATGGCATTCATTGGCACACCTTTCCACGAGGAGGAAATCTCCATTTTCCTTTGTTTTGGTGTGGCCAGAGGCAAGATTCAGAGTGAGCCCCACTGGCTGAATTCACTGAAGAAAAGCCCCCTTACTCCTCCTCCCTTTTCCCCTGTAACAGCTGACAGTGAGGAAGATGTCTGTTCCCCTCTCAGTCAGCTGCAGTGAGCCAGGGGTTTTACCCAGCTTAATATCTTGGGGATGGGGGAAGGAAGCCCTTCCCAGCCACTGAAGGGGTTTGGTAACTCATGTTTGTTGTTTTGGGTTCTTCATCTCTCTGTCCCTCACCCTCCTGGGAGTTGTGAAGCACTGTCCTGGCCTGCTGACCCCCAAAGCAGGGGGTCAGACAGCTTTTGCTCTTTCTTCATTGTTTTTGTGAGAAAAGTTGAGCCCTGCCTGCCTAATCTGACACCATCTTCCCACAATTCCCCAGGGTTGGTTTTTATTGCTGGGGTCATGGGTGCTTGCTTTTGTTTGTTTGTTTGTTTGTTTGTTTGTCTGTTGAGCAGGGTATGCAAATTTGGTCCATTGCTGAACTGCTTCTGGGAACAGAGCAGCTGGGGGCAGTCACTGGCTAGTCCTCCTCCTCTTCCTTCTTCCACACTGTGCTCAGCCTCTTTGCTAAACAAATATTGAATCTGTAGTCAAAGAATGTTTGAAGAGACCCCCAAATATCAGCCTACCTTGGATAGCTGCACATCTCTGGGTAGCCATGATCACAGCATGGTAGTTAAGGATGCAGTTGGCTGGACTGAATGGAGTGGGCTCCAGTCCTTGCCTACCCTCACTGGATGTGAGCTATGGGGAAAGTTCCTAAACACCTCCAAGCTCAGGTTCATCTATAGGATAATAATTCCTACCTTGTAAAGCTTTATGAGGATTAAATGAGTTAAATCAAGCAAAGTAAGTACATTGATTGACCCCTGTGTATTAGTCAGGGTTTTCTAAGGAAACAGAACCAGCAGGAGATATCTGTAAATAGTCTGAGATTTTTTAAAATGATGCACAAGTCCAACTTCTGCAGAGCAGGCTGCAAGCCAGGGACTCCAATGAAGGTCTTCGATGAGTCCCCCAGGAGATGCTGGCTGTCTGAAGTAGAGATAGGAATTCTTTCTCTGAATGTTGAAATCATTTCTTCTTTTAAGGCCTTCAACTGATTGGATGAGACATCACTTATTGCTGACAGCAGTCTCCTCAGTTGATTGTAGATGTAACCAGCCATCTATAATCAACTCTCTGGTGATTGAAGTCCATGAAATGCCCTTGTATTACAATTAGCCCAGGGCTTGCTTGACCAAACAAATGGGCACCATTACCTGGCTGAGTTGACACTTTATCTTAACTATCACACCCTGGTAAGAGCTTCAGTTTTTATTGTCATTTCCCAAAACATACGACATGCAAGGTTATATTATAGTTGTTTTCCCTCCTTAGATTTTCTTAGTTTCTTAGTCTGTCTTAGTTGAATGTATATATATTAAGAAAAGGGAATAAATCCTATTCATGTTGAATCCCCAGTATATAACATGGTGGTAGACAGAGGATGAGTGTTTGCTAGATTGAATGAATATTGATATCTTTTGTCACCATGGATTTCGGAAATAAACTCCTGTGGTTGTTTCCTCTGCAGTCATATTTACAGAATGGTACTCTAGGGCAGAACTTCCCAGCTGACATGCAGCATTGTTATTTCTCAGAGATGGATTCCCTCAGCCTTCCAGGGTGGTCTGAACCCCAACAGGTGGCTTCTGGACATGACTCAGTTTACCCCAGCATGCCATGCAAATGTAATTTTCTATGAATGCCATGACAAAAAAGATTGTGAAGCCCTGTTCTAGGGAGTGGTGTAAAACATTCAGTTGTTGCAAAATAGTACATATAGTTTGATACTATTTTTGCAAAATGAAGCAAGTTTTTGATTTTTAGCTAGTGAGTGCACTAGATAGAGATTGGAAATAAGTACATTGTATTGAGATTGTGTGAGAGGGTTGTAATTTTGGGTGATTTCCCCCCCTATTTTTCCCTCAAATGCATTTCTGTAGTTAAGAGAAGAAAAATCCTCATAAATGTTTATTTTAAAAATATTTTTAATGCTGACTTTTTAAATGTTATTTTATATACACCTTCAAGTAAGTAGACTCTGAATAATGATATAAAGTAGATATGCAGTAGTTTTTATATTGTGAACAATAGAGCAGTCTTCAGTAGGAGTTAAATAAAACCCCACCTATCCTCTATGAAAAAATTGCCTATTTTTCAAGGAAAAATAAAAAGCTGTCCATTCAGTAGAAAGTACAAATTGATGAAGCTTGAACACTGATATAAAGAGGATTTTCAAATTCAGAGAGCATAAACATTTAAAATAGAAAAAAAAGTTATTTTAAAGTGAAATGAATTTAATGAGTCAACAATAAGTTATGGGAAGTGGATGTGGCTCAACTGGTTGGGCTTCTGTTTACAATATGGGAGGCCCCGGGTTCGATTCCTGGGGCCTCCTGGTGAAGGCAAGCCGGTCCACGCGGCGCGGTGAGCTGACACAGCAAGCTGATGCAACAAAGGGAGACAAGCAGACACAGAAAAACGCACAGCAAAAATGGACACAGCGAGCACAAGCAGCAAGGGGGTGATAAATAAATAAATAAATCTTTTTAAAAAAACCCGAGTCATTAAATACTCAATGCATTTGTTGAATGAATATGCAATGAAGACGCACCTACTTTGTGCCAAGTGTGACTCAAGGTGTCAGGTGTGGTCCCTGTATCACGGTCTGGGGAAGAATGAAATTTATGTTTTTATCAAACATTTTTTGTTATTTACTTATTTGAACTAAATGGGTTATAAACCCGTGGTTACTAATAGTGAATTCCAAGCACCTGATTTCTGAATCTTCCTAAACCCAGGGCTGTAGTTTTCTAGGAAAGGTCAATAAGGACTCTCTGATCTCTTTCTTTGATTAAAACTCATTAGGTTGACTCCCAGTGACTGGATTGTCCTTCTTCTTATTAATCAATCTTGGCCCACCCAAAGATGTAGTGCCACTGTTTTGCACATTTATGTTGGTTTTTAAAGTTCCTTTCTGTTGGCTTGGCATTTTCCCACCCATAAAAGTTCACAGGTGTCTCAAGAATTCTAGATCTTTTAATAAGATGATTTATTAAAATGAGAATCAGTATTGTAAACAAGTTATCATGCCACATGAGTAACTAACTGTAATTATGAACACATACAAAGAGTTTATTATGATATTCAAGTAAAGCTGCCATAAGAATGATCGGGCACCTTTCATGATTTACATATTTGTTCTTGGATTGCATTGTAATTAGAGACAAATTATTCATATGATGCTTGAATAAATGACTATAATTAGTATTACTTTCATGCAGTCAAGCCACATTTTTAGTTTTCCTGATACTATGCACCCTTTCATCATCCTCACGCACCCACTGACTCTTGCAGATGAGAAGAGACAAAGATCCGGAATCCTACTCAGCAGCTGAAGAGCCCTTGTCGTCCATCTCTCCCTGTGCCAGGCTTGAGATTCCCTGTGTCCTTTTCCTGAGCCTCCCTCCCACCCACACTCTCCAACAGCACGCACATTTTTCATCAGAGCTGCCTACTGCTCTGCGTCCTCCATCCTGGAGATGGGGAGCAAGGCAACAGAAGCTCTGAAGCCAGAAGAATGGAGATTACCTGATGACGTGGGGAGGGAGAGAAGATGACTGCATAATCACCATTCTGTAGGTGAAGGGACGGATTGGTTCTAGATCCCTGATATCCAGAAGAATTAGAAGAGGGATAGAAGGAGAAAGGCTATTCTAAAAAGGTGGCTGTATGCTTTATTGTCCAAACTGGAGCATGTAAAAATTTTTTTTCTTTATTAGAGAAGTTGTGGGTTTACAGAACAATCATGCATAAAATACAAGGATCCCATATACCACCCCCTCACTAACATTTTGCATTGGTGTGGGACATTTATTATAATTGACATTTTTATAATTGTACTAGTAATTTAAGTCCATGATTTAACTTAGAGTTCACTGTTTGTGTATTGTAGTTCCATGGATTTTTAAAAAAATTTTATTGTTACTTATATACAAACTAACATTTTCTTTTAATCACATTCAGATCTATATTTCAGTGCAATTAATTGTGTTCACAATATTGTGCTACTATCACCAACATCTATTATCTAAACATTTCCATCATTTCAAATAAGAACATTTTAAACTTTAACTTCTCGTTTCCTATCTCCACCCTGTCCCCTAGTAACCTATATTCTAGATTCCCGGTTGCTTCCATCTTTTGGCAATTGTGAATAATACCGATATGAACATTAGTGTGCAAGTATCTGTTTGAGTCCCTGCTTTCAATTCTTTGGGGTATACACCTACTAGTAAAATGGCGGCACTTTTGAGAGTAAATGGGTGCACTGTTAATTTCACTGGGATGGAAGGTATAAGCTCATGACTGTCCAAGGAAAACCCACACTACTTTAAAGTGGGCATTAGAGAGAGTAGGAGAGAGATGGTTATTGTCACACCTGACTATGTGGACGCTCTTGTAAGTGTCATGGGAGCGAAGACATGCACAGCATCTGGATCCCTAAAGCTTTGCCCTAATTAGTCTCCATACCTTTCTCCTCCATTTCATTCCCTGCTAGAAGACTAATTTTCCTAAAGGATGGCTCTCATTTTTTTCAGTCTTCTCAAAATCTCTGCTGGCACCTCATGGTTAGCAGAATAAAATCTGTACCCATGACTGGCAAGTATTTTTCCTCTCAGGTCCCAATCTTATTTCTCATTCTTCCTCTTTGTCTAACCCATTGGAACTACTGGCTATTCCTGGCCTATAATTTCCTACCTCCATGCCTTTGCTCATGCTTTATTGTCCTGCTGCCTGGAAACTGTTTACCTTGGTTTATGCTTACATAATTTCTACTTGCTCTCCATGATCAAGTTCAAATGTCAGCTAAAATGCTGTGGAAAGCTGAGTATTGGAAGAAAAATAGTTCTCTTGAAGCCCTCTAATCACTCTTGCCTCATTCACCTCGAACCCCCAAGAGTCTTTTTATGAACCCTATGTACCTCTATATGGCCCTATATGACCACTCTGATCCTTCATCAGTATTTAGATAGAAGCCTTAAATCCCCTTATGCACCAGGAGCTGTTTCAGGGCAGAATCAATGTTTGATTCTTGTCACTCTCAAAGAATTTTTCATTCTGTCTTTTACTTGGTAGACATTCAAGAGATGTTTGTTGAATGAAAGAGGTTAGAAACAATGCAATTCAATATTGTGATGCCCTTTATCTCCACTTGGGTGAAGAAAAGCTGTGGGACAAAGGTACTTCCTGGTTTGCTTGTTCAGAAACTTGGGACTGGGATAGGTGTGGGCATCTAATTCATGCTGGCCCTGGGGACTGGAAGAAGTGGACCAGCATCCCTCATTTAGGAGATCTGCTCTGATCTCTTAAACCAGAGCTGTGTCTTTGGCATGGATGGACATTTCAAGTATCCTCTTTCTAAATAAACTGTGCATGACTGTATCCAGGCCCTTCCTGATGTCAACTTTGGCCAACCACTGGCCCTTTGAGAGCTCTGTCTCTTGGCATCTTTTTGCCTGGATAGTCATGATTTCTGGATGCAAAACTCACACTTAGCCCAAAACTATTCACAGCCAGCTTTCCTTTTATTAAATCAGCATTCTGTACACCAGCCTACCTGGCCTGGACTATTAACTCTGGTCACTCTGAAAACCGCAATAACTAACAGTAAAAAGAAAGACTGTCGAATTGAATCTTCATCCCTAACTAATCATAATCCCTACCATATGTCCTTGGCACAAATTGTGTTGCTGCCTGGGGCTTTTCCTATGCAGTGAGGCATGTGGAAATTTGTGTTGGTGAGGACTGCACTTGCCATGTCACACACTGAAGGGGGACCAGAAGCTGCTTCCAAAAGAATGAAATTCAAGGCATCTTTTGCCTCTGGCATTTGTGTTTCTGGATCTATGGAAATGAGATATGTTAGACTTGGGTGGATATGACAAAAGATTTTCATTGACAAAAGTTTATCAGAAACAGTACTTGATATTTTCTCTAATAGTCATTCCAGATTTATTTAACAGTGTACTCACCATTAGAGCCTGACCACTGTGAAAGTAAAGGGAATTTGGCAATACAGTCTATAGTGCCCTATATAATCTTTAGTTTACTGATAATTTTTAGCTTGTAGGAACCTTTACTCTATAATCTTTAGTTTATAGGGCAGAACCAGAGAGTATATCATTCCAATCAAATTCATAAGTATTTTGACTTAGAAATAGATCTGAAGGGTGCAGGCCTATTTAGACTGAGATAGTCAGATTCTGAGTTTCCAAGAAATTACAGGATAATGATTTGATATATCATCCTAATTTATTTTTATTTATGATATTATTATTATTATTATTATTATAGGCTCAATATATATCTCCTCTTAGAACATTGACTTTTCTAAAGCTGGACAGACTCTCAAGAGTTAATTTAGCCTCCTCCCCCCAGCTTCTCTTTTGGATGTGAGGAAGCCAAGGCCCAGGGAGATTAAACCTCTTGCTCAAGGTAACAGTTTGCTAGTGGTAGATCGAAATAAAGGTGGCCCAGTATCACTTTCACCACATTCTATTGGTCACAGGATCTGCCTAGATTCATGAGGAGGGGAAATTAATTTTCTTGATGGAGATAATGACAAAGCATTTGTGGCCATTTTTAACCCACCATACTCATCAAGCAGAAATTTTACTTCATAATAATTTAGACTTTTTGGGATATTTAGTGACTTTTTATTTATTTGTTTATTGTTTTAACGCCATTATTAAGATATAATTCACATGCCATACAATTCACCCATTTAAAATATACAATTCAATAGTTTTTAGTATATTCACAGATATGTACAACCATCACCACAGTCAATTTTAGAACATTTTCATCACCTGAACACAAACCTTTACCCTTTAGCAATTACTCCCCTACCCCTCCAGTCCCTCCTCCCCCAGCCCTGACCAACCATTAATATCTTTTTCTGTTTCTATAGATATCCCCATTTTGGACTTTCATATGAATGCAGCCATATAATATGTGGTCCTTTGTGTTCTGGCTTCTTCCATTTAGCATAATGTTTTCAAGATTCACCATGTTGCAGTATGTATTGGTACTTCATTCCTTTATATGTCTGACTATTATACCATACCATTGTAGGACTATACTTCATTTTGCTTACTCATTCATCCATTGATGGATATTTGGGTTGTTTCTATCTTTCGGCTATTATGGATAATGCTGTTATAAACGTTTGTGTATAAGTTTTGTGTGGACATATGTTTTCCTTTCTCTTGGGAATATACCTAGGAGTTGAATTGCTGGGTCATATGATAACTCTATGTTTAATTATTTGAGGAACCATAAGACTCTTTTCCATGGTGGCTACACCATTTTACATGTCTGCTAGCAGTGAATGAGGGTTCTGATTTCTCTACATCCTTGCCAACACTTGTTGTTATTGGACTTTTTTATTTTAGTTATCCTAGTGGGTATGAAATGGTATCTCATTGTAATTTTGATTTGCATTTCCCTGATGGCTAATGATGTTGACCATCTTTTCATGTGATTATTGGCCATTGGTATATCTTCTTTAGAGAAATGTCTATTCAAGTATTTTGCCCAATTTTAAATTGAGTTTAAATAGCTTATTATTGAGTTGTGAGAGTTCTTTATATATTCTAGATAAAAGTCCCTCATCAGATATGTGATTTGCAAATACTGTCTCCTATTCTGAAGGATAATACATGCTTATGTACAAATACAAAAGTATAAACGTATATTTATTCATTTAACAAATGTTTATTGGACACCTGTTATATGCTAGGCATTGTACTAGATGCTAGAGATAGGAGTGGTAATCCAAACAGAGGAAATCCCTGCCTGCAGGGACCTAGAATTATGGAGGCCAGAAACTAAATAAATAAGTTATTTATTATTATAAACATTATGCTAGAAAGTGGGAAGTGTTCTGGGAAAATGAAACAGGGTAAAAATAGGTTAAGTGCATTTGAGAAGATTGGGATTGTAAATAGGGCGCTTAGAGTAGGCTCACTGAGAAGGGGATTTTTGCTTAGACTTGAAGTAGGTGAGTCATACAGATATCTGGGAAAAGTATCCCAGGCAGAAGGAATCACAAGGGTCCTGAGGTGGGACGAAAGTCTTTTTTTTTTTTTTTTAAGATTTATTTTATTTATTTATCGCCGTCCCCCCACCCCCCGCCCCCTGTTGTTTGCAGTCGCTCTCTGTTCTCTATGTCCATTTACTGTGTGTTCTCTGTCTGTTTGTCTTCTCTTTAGGAGGCACCAGGAACTGAACCTGGGACCTCCCATGTGGAAGAGAGGCACTCAATCACCTGAGCCACCTCAGCTCTGGGACAAACGTCTTTTAGGAGCAGCAAAGACATCAATGTGGAGAAGAGAGATTAAAAGGAGAATTATAGGAGATGAGGGCTGAAAGGAAACAGGCAGTCAAGGTGGGACGTGGGGGGCAGATTATATAGGCTCTGATTTTTACTACAAGTGAAATGGGGAGCCACTGGAGTGTTCTGAGCAGAGGCATGACATGATCTGATTTAAGTTTTAAAAAAGATCTCTCTGGACCCTGTGTAGGGCCAAGGATGGAGGCAGGGAGAGCAGTTAGGGGGCTACTGCAGTAATCTAGGGAAGAGATGATAGTGGCTTGCATCAGAGCCGTAATAGTAGAAGTGGTGGAAAGTAGTTGGATTCTGGAAATATTATTTTATATATTTTATAAATATAAATGTATTAATTCTATATAAATAGCAAAAATTAAGTCCCCCCCTTTTTCCCTGGAGATATCCACTAACACCAGTTTGCAGGTTTTTTTGTCTAAACTTTTAGAGATATTCCATGTGTTTGTAAACATATCTCTCTCTCTATGTGTGTGTGTGTGTGTGTGTGTGTGTAGCTTTTCTCTGCCACACACAAATGATAGCATATTATACAAGTGTTCTAAGCCCTGTGTTTTTACTGAATGATATCTTGGAAATTATTTGGTATACAAGAGCTTCCTCATTCTTTTTATTTTATTTAACAAATCCATTTCATTGATACATATTAATAAAGCATAAATCTACCCAAAGTGTACAATCAATGATATAATCACATAGTTTGCATTCATCACTTCAATCACTAATAGAGCATTTTCATTATTTCAACATAATAATAATAAACAAAAAACAGACAAACAAACAAAAATTCATCACCTCTCAGTCTCCCTATGCTTCCCCTGCCGTACATAGCTGCTATTCTGTTTCCGTCTCTCTAGTTTATTTGTATTTATATTTTGTGAAAACAGTTTTATATATGCAATATTACCTATATTCATATTTCACATGAGATTTCACTATGTTATACAGTCTCATGTTACAATTTTAGCTTTCCTTTCAGTAATACACATGCCCTTAGACTTTCCCTTTTAACCACTGTCATACCCATATAATAGCTCTGCCAGTCACAAACACCATGATATACTTTCACCATTTCTATTCATTTCCAGAGATTTACAAACAACCTTTTTACCAATTCTGCACAGATTAAACCTCCGCTTTCCATTTTCTACCCTCATTCTATTTTCTGGTACCTATATTCTAATTTTTAACTCCATGAGTTTATATAATCTATTTAGTTTGTAATAGTGTAATCATACAGTATTTGTCCTTTTGTGCCTGGCTTGCTTCATTCAACATAATGTCCTCCAGGTTCATCTATGTTGTCATATGCTTTGTAACTTCACTTCTTCTTACAGCTGCAAAATTTTTCGTCGTGTATATACACCACAATTTGTTTATCCATTCATTGATTGATGGACACCTGAGCTGTTTCCATCTTTTGGCAATTGTGAATAAAGCCGCTATGAACATTGGTATATGGATGTCTGTTTGTGTCTGTGCTCTCAGTTCTTCTGGGTATATGCCTAGCAATGGTATTGTTGGGTCACATGACAAGTATATATTCAACTTCCTTAGGAACAGCCAATGAGACCTCCACAGTGGCTGTATCAGTCTACATTCTCCCCAATAGTGAATAAGCATTCCTATCTCTCCACATCCTCTCCAACACTTGTAGTTCTCTGTCTTTTTAATAGTGGCCATTCTGATAGGTGTGAAATGATATCTCATTGTAGTTTTGATTTGCATTTCCCTAATCATGAGTGATGTTGAGCATTTCTTCATGTGTTTTTTGCCATTTCATATTTCGTCTTTGGACAAATATCTATTCAAGTCTTTTGCCCATTTTTTATTTGGGTCGTTTGTCTTTTTATTGTTGAGTTGTAACATCTCTTTATATATACTGGATATTAAGCCTTTATCAGATATGTGATTTCCAAACATTTTTTTCCCATTGAGTTGGCTGCCTTTTCACCCTTTTGACAAAGTCCTGTGAGGTGCAAAAGTGTTTAATTTTGAGGAGGTCCCATTTATCTATTTTTTCTTTTATTGCACGTGCTTTAGGTGTAAGGTCCAAGAAACCACCACCTACTACAAGGTCTTGAAGATGTTTCCCTACATTTTCTTCTAGTAGTTTTATGGTCCTGGCTTTTATATTTAGATCTTTGATCCATTTTGAGTTGATTCTTGTTTAGGGGGTGAGATAGGGGTCCTCTTTCATTCTTTTGGTTATAGATATCCACTTCTCCCAACACCATTTGTTGAAGAGACTGTTTTTTTCCCCTTTAGCATGGACTTGGTAAGTTTGTCAAAAACCAGTTAACTGTATAGGTGAGGGTTTATTTCTGGGTTCTCAATTCTGTTCCACTGATCGATGTGTCTGTCTTTATGCCAGTACCATGCTGTTTTGACCACTGTAGCTTTGT
>JAQZBX010041664.1:0-22267 GCA_029593785.1 Cabassous unicinctus | reverse complement strand
TAAAGAAGTATAAAAAGCAAAAAATGCCTATGACACCTCTGTGACACCAACAAGCATACAAATATATGCATTATGGGATTTCCAGAAAGAGAAGACAGAAAGGGGCTGAAGGAATATTGAAAGAAATAATGACAGAAAACTTCACAAACTTAGCAAAAGATGTGAATATGCACATCCAAGAAGCCTAGAGAGCACCTAAAAGGAAAAACTTGAAGAAATAAAACACTCCATCACATACCAATCAAACTGTCAAATGGAAAAACAGAGAGAAAGTTTTGAAAGCTGCAAAACAAAATCAATGTGCTAGGTGAAAGTGAGTCCCAGGTAGATTAAGTGCTGATTTCCCATCAGAAACTATGGAGGCAAGAAGGCAGTGGTTTGAAATACTTAAAGTACTGAAAGAAAACAATTCCCAATGAAGAATTTTTGAAAGATTTTCTTTCAAAAAATGGAGGGAGACATTAAGACATTCTCAGATAAAATTGCAGGAGCTCATTACCATTAAAACTGGTCTACCAGGAATGCTAAAGGGGTGTTTCAGACTGAAAGGAAAGGACACTGGACAGTGGTTCAAAGACACACAAAGAAATAAAGATCTCTGGTAAACCTAACCAATTGGGTAATTATAAATGCCAGTGCTATTTTATTGTGTGTTTTTTTTTTTGTTGTTGTTGCTGTTTTTTGTTTTGTTTTTTTTGATATGTAATTCCATCTCCTACAAGTGCTAATGCAAATACATGAAAAGTAATGTTAATTCTATGGCTTTTGACAAAGAATGTACAAGCTATAGCTTGTCCAAAGATATAATTTGAAACAAGTACAAAAACGTGGAAGGACAGAGAGGGATAAGAGCAGTATATATATGCTACTGAATTCCAGTTGGTATTCAATCAAATACAATTGTTATATATTTAGGATTTTAAATTTTAACCTCATGGTAACAGCAAGGAAAATATATGAAAAATATATTTACATAGAAATGAGAAGGTGCTCAACATGGTACAATACAAAAAAAATAAAATAAATATAGTAGTAGACATTAATGGAAGAATTGAGGGATAAAATAGTGTAAGACTTAAAAAGACTAAATGTCAAAATGGCAGAAGGAAGTCCTGCATTATCAGTAGTGACATTATATGCAACTGGATTAAATTATCCAGTCAAAAGGCAAACAGGGCAGAATGGATAAAAAGTATAATCCAACTATATGCTGTATAAAGAGAGTCACCTTAACTTCAAAGACTTAAGTAGGATGAAAGTGAATACATAGGGAAAAAAATGTTCCATGCAATTATGAAACAAAAGAGAGCTGGGACGGCTATACTAATATCAGATTGAATAGACTTTAGGTCAAAGCGTTATGAGGGAAAAAGACGGCCTTATGTACTGAACAAAAGATCAATTCAATAAGACATAACAATTATATTATATACACATCTAATTGAACACCCGCTAAATATATGAAGCAAATACTGACATTAAAGGGAGAAATAGACGTTTCTACATCAATGGTTGGAGACTTCAGTACACCACTTTCAATAATAGCTAGAATACCTTTAGAAAAGATCAATAAGGAAATACAAGATGTGAATGATACTCTAAACCAACTAGAAATAACAGACTTATATAGAACACTTCCCCAACAACAAAATAGACATTCTCCTCAAGGGAACATGGATCATTCTCCAGAAGAGATTCTATTTTAGATCACAAAACAATTTCTCAATAAGTTAAAACATATTGAAATACAATGTATCTTCTCTGACCACAATGAATTAAAGCTAGAAATCAACAGAGGGGCAAGTGGAAAATTCACCAATATGTAGAAATTAAATAACATACTTTTAAACACCAATGGGTTAAAGAGGCAATCACAAGGGTAATTAGGAAATATCTTCAGGTAAATGAAAATGAAAATACAATTTACCAAAAATTATGGGATGCAGCAAAGGCAGTTCTGAGAGGGAAATTGATAGGTCTAAATGCTTACATTAAAAAGAAAGATTTCAAAGACCTAACCTCAAAACTGGAAGAACTAGAAAAAGAAGGGGAAAGTAAGCCCAAAGCAAGCAGAAGGAAGAAAATAAAGATCAGAGTGGAGATAAGTGAAATAGAAATAAAAGAAACAAAAACAGTAGAGATAATCAATAAAACCAAAAGCTGGTTCTTTGAAAAGATAAATAAAATTGACAAACCTTAGGCTAATCTGACAAAGAAAAAAAGAGAGAGGACACAAATGACTAAAATCAGAAATAAAAAGGGAGGCATTACTACCAACTCCACTGAAACAAAAAGGAGTACAAGAGGATACTATGAACAAGTGCATGCCAACAGATTAGATAACCTAGATGAAATGGGCACATTCCTAGAAACACACACAAACTATCAACTCTGACTCAAGAAGAATCAAAAGATCTCAACAAACCAATAACTAGTAAGGAGATTGAATCATTGTTCAAAAACCTCAAAACAAAGAAAACCAAGGAACTGATGGCTTCACAGGGGGAATTTTACCAAACATTCCAAGAAATAGTAACACCAATCCTGCTCAAATTCTTCCAAAAAATGGAAAAAGATGGAACACTGCCTAATTCATTCTACAAGGCCAACATCATGCTCATATCAAAGTCAGATAAAGATATCACAAGAAAATTACAGACCAATATCTATGATGAATACAGATGTAAAAATCTTCAGTAAAATACTAGCATGCTGAAACCAACAGCACATTAAAAGAAATATACTCCATGATCAAGTGGGATTTACCCAGATATACAGTGGTGCTTCAGCATAAGAAATGAGTTAACATAATACACCATATTAACGGAATGAAGGAAGAAAACCACATGATCTTCTCAATTGACACAGAAAATGCATTTGACACAATCCAGCACCACTTTTTGATAAAAACACTTACCAAACTAGGAATAGAAGGAATTTTCTTCAACATGATTAAGGGCATATATGAAACAAACAAACAAACAAACAAACAAACAAAAACAACAACCAGCTAACATCATACTTAAGGTGAAAGACCGAAAGCTTTCTCTCTAAGATCAGAAGAGGATAAGGATGCCCACTGTTATTGAACATTATACTGGAATTTCTAGCTGGAGCAATTAGGCAAGAAAAAGTAATAAAAGGCACCCAAACTGCAAAAGTAGTAAAACTTTCCATGTTTACAATCCTGAAAAAATCCTAAAGTCCTGAAAATTCCACAGCAAAACTCCTAAAGCTACTAAATGAATTCAGCAAAGTGGCGGAGTAAAGAGCAAAGCCCAAAATCAGGAGTGTTTCTATATACTAGTAATGAACAATTGGTAGAATAAATCAAGAAAAAAATTCCCCATACAATAGCAACAAAAAGAATCAAATATCTAGCAATAAATCTAACCAAGGATCTAAAAGACTTGTACATAGAAAACTATGAAACATTGCTAAAAGAAATCAGAGACCTAACTTAGTAGAAGGACATTCCATGTACATGGATTACAAGACTAAATACTGTTAAGATGTCATTCCTACCCAAAAGCAATTTACAGATTCAATGCCAACCAAATAAGAATTCCAACAGCCTTCCTTCCAGAAATGGAAAAGCCAATCATCAAATTTATATTGAAGGTAATGGGCCCCAAATAACCAGAGCTATATTGATAAAGAATGAAGTAGAAGGACTCACACTTCCCAATCTCAAAACTTATTACAAAGCCACAGTAATCAAAACATCATGGTACTTGCACAAGGACACTCATACAGAACAAAGGAATTGATTAAGAGCTCAGAAATCAACCCCCACATTTTTTGACAACTGATTTTGACAAGTGGGCAAAGACCACTCAATTAGGAAGAATACTATCTCCAACAAAAGGTGCCGGGAAAACTGTATCTCCATTTACAAAAGAATGAAGGTGCACCCCTACCTCATACCATATAAAAAATCAACTCAAAATGGATCAACAATTTAAATACAAGAGCCAGAACTATTAAACTCCTAGAATAAAATACAGGGAAGTGTCTTCTGGACCACGTTTTAGGCAGTGAATTCTTAGACTTTATACCCAGAGTACAAGCAACAAAAGAAAAAATAGATGAATAGGGCCTCATCAAAATTAAAATTTTTGCTCCTTGAAGACTTCATCTTGAAAGTAAAATGACAACCTACATAATGGAAGAAAATATTTGGAAACCTATATCTAATAAGAGTTTAGTATTCAGAAGATACAAAAAAGTCCTTCAATGCAACAATAAAAATACAAAAAACCCAACTAAAAACAGACAAAAGACCAAATGGAAACTTCTCCAAAAATATATACAAATAGCCAAAAAGCAATGAAAAGATGCTCAACATCATTAAACATCAGGGAAATGCAAATCAAAACGCAGTGAGATACAATTTCATACCCACTAGAATGGCTACTATTTAAAAAATGGAAAATAAGTTTTAGAGAGGACATAGAGAATTCAGAACAATCATTCATTGCTGGTGGGATGTAAAATGGTGCAGCCACTGTGGAAGACTGTTTGCCAGTTCCTCAGAAAGTTAAGTATAGAATTACCATATGACATAACAATTCCCCATCCATGTATATGCCCAAAAGAATTGAAAGCAGGAACTTGAACAGACATTGGTACACTGATGGTCATAGTGGCATTATTCACAATTGCCAAAAGATGGAAGCAACCCAAGAGTCCATCAACTGAAGAATGGATAAGCTAAATGTGGTATATCTACACAATGGAATATTATTCAGTCATAAAAAGAAATTAAGTTCTCATATATGCAACAAAATAGATGAACCTTGAAGACATCATGTTGATGAAATAAGCCAGACACAAATGGACACATATTGATATGAAATAATTATAATAAACAAATTGAGAGAGCCAGAATTTAGAATATTGGTTACCAGTGGTCATGGTGGAGGTTAGGGAATAGGAGTTAAGGATAAAAAGTTTCTGTTTGGGACAATGGAAAAGTTTTGATAAAGGATGGTGATGATAGCTGTATCACCGAGGAGGTAATTAACAGCACTGAATTATATATTTGAATGTGGTTTAAAAGAGAAATTTTATGATATACCTATGTTGTTAGAATAATTTTTTTAAAAAAATCCATGGAACAGTACAGTGAACATTAGTGAATTATTATAGTTTATAGTACAATTATTAAAAACATTGCTTTGGAGATGACCAAAGGGGGCATCAGGGTAGCTAAGGCAGTGCGTAGCTCTCTTACAAAGTAGGGGAGAAAGCATAGAAGTAGAGTGAGAGCTGCTTTGGAGACCTTTGCAGGCCAGGAAAGTGCCACATGCATCATCCAGGAGGGACTGGGGACACAGAAACGGAGAGGCCAAAGGGAAAACCGTGAGTTGATACCCCTGTGGCTGAGAATGCCACCCATACCCCATTCCCCACCCCCGAAGTGAACAGCCTTGGTAAAACCTGTGGCTGAATGGCCAACAGAGAAGGGAAAGCACAGATTCTTCCCAGGGAAGAGGGAGAGTACAGCGAAGGGTTGACTGTGGTTTCACTTCGGTGAATATAACTACCATAATTTGCTAGCTCTGAAGAGATAGTGGAAATTGAAGGATTTATCTCAGTGGAAGGGTTTGCTGAGGAGTGCCATTTGCTGTCCAGCTGAGAGAGTGAAGAAAGACAGACTGGCCTCTCCCAACTCTTTACCAGTCGTGGTAGACCCGATCAGGCCCCATTAGTGGCTCCCTACCACAGTTTTCACTACTTAAACACTCCAATATCCTTCTTTGTAGAGTTGGCAAAGTCAATTATCAAATTTATCTGGAAGGGTAAGAGCACTGAATAGGCAACATATCTTAAAAAAGAAGAACAAAGTTGGAGGACTCTCACTGCCAGACTTGAAAGCATATTACTTAGCTACAGTGGTAAAAATAGCATGATACTGGCATAAAGATAGAGAGATTGACCGGTGGAATCAAATCAAGTGTTTGGAAATTATTTTGTTCTTCAACAGGCTTTGTCAAGAAAGTAAAAAGGTAGCCTACTCAATGGGCAAAAAGATTGGGGAAGCATATGATAACATGCAGGAACCTTGAGGATATTATGTTGAGTGAAATAAGCCAGACACAAAAGGACAAATATTGAATGGTCTCAGTGATATGAACTAAATAGAACAACTAGATTTATGGAGTTTGACTATGAAGTGTAGTTTGGTGGGAGATGGAATATGGGATGAGAATGCAGAGATTCTGAATGTACATAGAATGTTTAATAAGGTCAAATGTCAATATGTGGTAATGGTTAGACTTGATGGCAACACACTATAATGAATGTAACAAACACTGTTGATTTATGGATGTGATTGGGGCTGAAATGTGTAGTCCAGGAAGATTAGTGTTAGTTGGAAGACAGCTGGAGGATAATATTGGGAATGTATAACAATGATTTTGGGAGTAGATGAGAACTGTGGTTAATGATAGAAAAACAGGAATGTTCTACTACAGGGTACTAAGAATGTGGTGATGCATGGGGAAAATACAACTAATGTAATTTATGGACTACAGTTAACAACATTGTTATGGTTTTGTAGCAAAAGCAAAGTTGGTACTATATCAATTCTAAAGGTAAAAAAAGAGTATGGGGTTTAGTTTTATGAGATATGAATATGATTAAGCATTTTTTCTCTTCATTTTTTTTTCATTAATATGGAGACCTTGACTATGTCATTTAACTAATCTGTGTTCATCTGTGTATCTTTCTGAACCCTTGAAGAACAACTGAATTAACAGTTGGAATTAGATGAGAGAAAATGCCCGCAAAATAACTTTTTGGGAGTAATGTTTCCATAACTTGCTGAGCTGCCGTTTTCTGTTCTTTCACTTGTGTGAAATTGAAATAAAGTTGTTAATGAAAAAAAAAAGTAAAAAGAGAAAATCTCTACCACTTACTCAGGGACTGTGACCATATCTGAGCTGTGGACCCAGGGTGGAAGGAAAAAGCAAAACACATGAGTATCCAAGAACCTGGTATATGTTTGCTCTGACTCAGGAAACTGGAGCTGTGCTATGCACCAGGGATGGAGATTCCTGCACTGCTACTATAAGACTAGCTTCTGAACTGTGAGCAGGTGGGGCAAGGCTGAGACAACCACGGCCCCGTGGTGAGTGAAGGGAAAGCAAAGGAGGAGCTCACAATCAAGGTGGACACTCAAACAAAAATTAAAAATCACATTAGTAAAGTCAACGTCCTGATAGGGATCCAATAAATCAAACAATGGGAGAATCCATATCTGAGGAAATAGAAAAGAAAATTAAGCTTTCAGAAAAAAATATGTAAATGTAAAAAGAAATGTTAGCTGAAGTAACATTCAAGAAAAAGGAACACAATATTGAGAAACAAAAAGCAGGCACTTACAAATTGATAAGAGACAAAAAAGAACCAATTAAGAATGCTGGAAATGAAAAATATAATCAAAGAAGTACCTGATACATATTGAAATAACACTCAATACACATTATTTTATATAATACTAAGGAAAACTTTAATTTTGTTGAAGCTAGTATTTCCAAAATTTATTTGAAGAAGGAATTAAATGAAACTAGTGCTCTGGGGAACATGTGCCGGTAATCACTGGTCTATAGTGATATTTAACACTATTAACCACATATTCTTTTTGATACCCATATCAGTCAAGGTTAAACCAGATAAGTGGAACTAGTAGGAGATATATATACATTAAGAGACCTATTGCAAGGAATTGACTTACACAGTTGTGGGGGTGGGAGGGGGAGCATACAGTGAGTAGCTAGACAAGTCTGAAATATTTCAGGAAGGGCAGGCTGGAACTATCTGACACAGGCTGTAGCTACTGCCCACAGGCAAGTTTCCACCTCTTCAGAGAAGACTCATCTCTGCTCTTAAGGACTTCCGACTGATTGGTGAAATGGTGAAAATGATTGTACTGCCTCACAGGAGTGTTATGAGAATTACACAAGAAAATGCAGGCATAACTCAGCACACAGTACAAGGCCTTCTATATGAGAAGCACTCAGTAAGAGCTGGTGTTTGCTATTACATACCAGCAAGGATCATAGATTAAAAAGATCTGCATGCCACTTGGTATCATGTTTTTTCCCAGTCATTAAGAAACAAAAGCACCACAAATGAATAAAGATCATTTGTTGAAATAATTCAGAGCATATTACTGTACGCTCTAATATAGTTAATCTCATACCAAACCTAGCAGTTTGCTGTGTTAAGATCACTCCTAGGAAATGAGGGATTCATTTAAAATATCCCCTTGTCTCGTCTGGAACATCCAGACATTCTGATTTTTCTCCTGGAGGCCAAACAAGTTAAAAAGTTGATCAGGAGGGAAAATATGCTCTAGCATGACCTACAGACATTTACAAAACCTTACCAATTTCATCTTTCAAACTAGCTTCTGTAGAAACAGTTGGAATGACACCTAGAAGAAATTAAAGCAAGGATTAGTCAATTGTTCATACTCATATAAATCTACTGACAGTCATTAAAACATATGAGATCCACAATTCCAGGAGTATTTGGTCTGATTCTATGTAATTCAATAGCCCGAATTCATTTACTGTGTTTCTGCACATGTTGAAGTTCTGAAGGATGTTGAAGTTCATGAAGGTTAGACCTTTTCTTTTTATCTCAACTGGTTTGCCATATCCAATACCATCTTGTTTTCTTTCTGTATTCACAGCTCCTAGCACAGTACCTGCTGCAAAGCAGGTGTTCCGTAAACACTTGTTGAATAGAAAAATAAACAAAACGTGGCTCCTTCTTGACATGAAGTGTTGGTACCAAAATGAATACGACCAATCCTACAATGCACAAAAGAACGACTTCTTTTAGAGTAGGGGTTCTTAACCTTTTTTGTTCCACTGACCCCATGGCAGGTCAAGTGAAAACCATGGACCCCTTACTAAGTCCATACTATTTTGTGTATTATTAATAAATATATCACACCCGCACCAATACGTCCTCACCAGAATAATGTTTTTTTGAATTTCAATTCAAGCTCATGGACCCCTTGTTTAGAACCCCTGCTTTAAAGGGACTTGGATTTAGGCAGCTTTCTCATCAGAGCAGATGAATGCAGCCGTAACTTTCCTAAGCAAGAAGAGCCCTGGGCACCTCCTATAAACATCGATATGCCTAATTCACAGAGATCATTTTCTGGAGTCGTATTTATCAAAATAATATCAACAATATGAATAAAACCTAATACCTATTGAGTGATTATTATTGTGCCAAGTCATATGTTAAATACTTCTCATGTTTTATCTCATTTAATCCCCAAAACACCAAAATAAATTACATTATGGATGGCCGCATTTTGCAAATGGGGAAATAAGGCTTAGAGCCTATGAGCAACTTGTCAAGAGTCAAACAAGCAAGTGGTGGAGAGAGTATTCAAAGGATAGTTTGAGAGGGATAAAATTAGACATGGCATCTGGAAAGCACTTTGCAAAAACAATCTACAGACAAAATCTCAAGAGAGACAACGTAATTCTACCACTGAGGACACCACGAAAATCTTCTCTTCTAGATATCGTAATTATTCTTACTAAACGGCCTTTTTAATTATAGTAACTAACCACTTTCAGTACACTTTTTCCCAGTGACATAAAAAGAGGTTAAGTCACATTTATTGTTCTGTGAATTTATAAAACCAGAGTTGAGAGTTGTATCTATTTACAGTGTGAAAAAACAAGTAAAGAGAGAAAAACGAATTTCTTTTAAAAAAACGGTTGACTCTTGGATGGAAGGAAACAAAGCCATGCTGGTTATGATGATTTATCCTTTTTCATATAGATATATTTTTGTCCATATGGATGTGATTCTAGAATGAAATATTATATAGTCAACAAGATCTTTTGATGTTTTCTAAAAAGTGGGTTTGAGGTTTAGACTTTGGGTTATTCCAAGAATGAAAATGTTAACATAAGCATGTTTCGATATTAAAATATTCTCATGAACCGACTTTAATGTGCCCTGAAAATTACTTTACTTTCCATAAAGTAGCTTTATTATTTGAAAGTAAATAAAAATTTCTATGGCCATGCATTAATTTGAGGTAAAAATAGTAAAGTAACAATTATTCATAACACTTATATATATATAGTAATTTCTCTCAAAGTTCATCATTGTATTTTAAGATTTTATCAAAAAACTTTCAAAAAGAAGAAGATATTTGCTGTAAAATGATAGTAATAGAAATATCCTCCTTATTTGTGTCACCTTAGAAACGCATGTGATGCCCCTCTTTTTTTTTTTCCTAGGGCTTTAGTGTAAAGTAAAATGCATAAAAACTGGTTCATCTCTCCTTTACAATAATGATCATCAAACTTAATTTATTTTCCTTGATTACTAGACAATCAGAACCCAATTGGACACTTCATCACAGTAGTTAAATTTGTGGTCTGCATGTTTGCTTTCCTTCTGTTTCCTAGCAATGGAAATAGAAGATGGAAAGATTTTGCAGTCTTACTTTAGTTGCCAAATGTTTTCAGGAAACAAGTACAATAAATATATTAAGTGCATCCATGTTGTTTCTGAAAGCAAACATTTTCAACAACATTATTTCATTTGCCCTTCATCGTAGCCCCACGAGATAGCCAAGAGGAGTGTTCTAACTTCATTTGACAATTGGAGAGACGAAGGATCTGAAAGACTAAATACGTCTTGAAGAAATTAGGACTGGCACATTACAAAGGTCTTCCCACTTTAACTTGTTGCTTATACCATATTGCTTAAAAAACAGCTTGTCTACAATAGGGAGAAGGTCAAAACTCTTCCTTCTTCCCAGCTCTCCGAAGCCTTTGTTCTGTTGATACTCAGAACGTGAACTCATAGGGAGTTATTGGAGCACTTCTGGGGTCCACTTTCAGCCTAATGCCCAGACAGCTAAAGCATCTGCATCAAAGGGACTCTTTGGGACATCATGCCTGAATCGTCAGGGACCCTGAGTCATTAGGACAAGTGTGTATTATTTTTACTGGATTGCATCTTCCTTTGCACAAAAATTCATCCTAGTCCAACTGACCCATATATCTCCTCCAGGGCTGGCATGAAATGCTAGTGCAATGTTTGTTTATCAATGGCAAGGAATACATTCATTATATAGAATATGTGTTTGTATACGTTCGCCACACCCAATCTTTCAGTACAAAATTGTACCTTACAGTCCTATACAAAACGCAAATGTGAAAAGCCCACGGCTATATGAAGCTACAATTGCCAAGTTAGTCGATTTTTTGTTTTAGTTTGCTATGTCTCCCTCAGATGAACAATTTCTCTGTCCTAAAAACTCATCATTTTTGGGGAAAAAGGCCGTGTATAACAAGATTGCAGTGAGTGTGGTTTTGCTTGCATGGTAGAACATTCCTGAAAGGCATATAATTATTAATATTTCCCAATCGAATAAAGTCATCAAAAGGGCAATTTCCTTTTGAGCCTTTTCATGTGTTGCGTTGGTAGGTGATCCCAAATGTGGTCCCATTTAATCCATACAACTTTAAAAAATGTCATTAATTGTGACAAATATTTTGACTGATGGCACTGAAGCTGAGAAAGGTTAAGTAAATCTATCCCACCTCTCTTCTCCTCTCCAAATCCTCTAGCACTTTCATTCTATGGTAAAATAACAGGGTATTTATGCTACCCTTAAATGTAACAACATTTAAGAGATACTTATATTTGCTTATTCTTGTATTAATACTTACAGAAGAAGTGGGAGGTTACCTGTGGAATAAGTTTCTTGGAAGGTTATCTTCATATACACATACCTTTATTTATTGCAGGAAAAAGAATCTCTTGATCAACTCCTCCTTTATTATTCTCATGTCTGACCATACATTTGTGTTCTTCATTAATTGACGTCCCAGTCACTGTCAGCCAGCTGAATTTCATGTATGTGTCTTTAGTCTTCACTGTATTTCCCTCATGGGATTGCAGAATCGTATGGCCATCCTTTCTTTTCCAATATACTTTAATAACATCAGGGAAGAAATTCTCAAGAAGACAAAGATATGTTCCAGCCTTATGAAAATGTGTTTCAGCAATTGAAGGAAGAAACATAGTGGGTTTGGGAGAAATGTCTCCAGCCAGGTTTCTCCCTGTTGGGGAAAATAGAATATCAATTGAAAAGAATCATTAGAGTCACCCAAACATTGTGTGGTTTGGACAGTCTGGGGCACTGTGAAGGAAGAAAAGCTGCCCTTGATTGAGTGCCTACCACAGCCTTTCCTCCTCACAATGGGTGGCAGGGTACAAATTTTTGTCCTCAATTTACAGCTGGGAAAAGAGGTGCAGGAGGTTAATAACTTGCCAATGATCAAGTTTTGAAATTAAAGATAGACCGTATTCTCTAACGGTTTAAATCACACAAATTGCACAAAGAAAATAGTACCGTTTTTGTAACATTGCTAATCAAGTATTCAAAATGCTAGGTACAGGAGAAGTGTGACATCCTGAAAGTCAAAGTGGAATTTGTTTATATAACTAATAGTGATTTTTATTTGCTGAGTACAGATTGGTTTGCAGTGAAAGTTTTGCTAATCGTGCTAAGTTTATTAGCTGTTTACATGAATTCCAACATCTGAAGTTTTATTTTACAGCTGCAAGAATTCTGTTACCAAAGAACTTTAACTTGTCTAAATAAGATGAAAGAAATATACACTGAAGGACTTAGGTGGGTGAAATGATGAGGCTTTTCCTAACCCCTCAAAACTATAACACAAGTAGCTTTCTTGCGGAATTCGTATTTTGTGCCCTTGAGATAAACTCCTTAGCATAACAGTGGCAAAATCATGATTAGAATTTAATTACTTTAAAATGACAAAATCAGTTACAATCATTTTAGAACTAGAAATACCAACTAAAAATTCTCTCATTTTTAATAAGTCAAGTAATTTTTTTCATACTGAAAAGTCCTGAAATGTCTTTGTATTATTTGAATGTTTCCCAAATTGAAACTTAGGCAGTTGGGGTATTTCCTTGACTTATCAATGCTATTCCATACAGGCTTTTAAAATGTAGTCTCATTAGGAGATGGCTCTGAGACTTTAGCAAATAGTGTAGTACGGATGCAGAACAAACTATAAAATTTATCATAAATGCATTATTAGCCTTTGTTCTTTCTCCACACGCTACAATGGGGACTGAATTTTAATCGCCTCATATCAAAGCTTCCAACATTCATACACATTTTTTTAAGTCTCTTGTTTAAGCATAGTGGAGCATGTTTTCAAGGTGGGGAGTAGACCAGATAACAGTGACAATTTCTCTTCCAGGTCAGAATCTCTCCTCCCTTCTAATGTGCTTCCCTGTCCCTACCTGTGAATTTGGTGACTTTTGCTTTCTCTGGCCAAATAACTCACTTTATCATGTTCTGCAACTCTATGGAATCCAAGACTTTCATTTCACTGATACTAAAGTGCACCATATATATTTGATTTTTTATATGAATTAATGTCAAGAGGAAGATTGTTACTATTGATTTTAATAATACATATTCACTAGTTTACAAAAGGAAATCTATGTCCCTGTATAATTAGAATCGACTAAGTTGACCTTGTAGTTTTAAATGTGGGTCTCATACTCTGCTCTGAAGTTCATGGAACTCTATTTGATTTCTAGCTTTATGGGGCATCTATTTCCCTTTTGAACCTCTCTAGGTTTTCTGGTACTGTAGTATTTAAAGCTTAATTCTTAAATTATGTCTTGCATTTAGAAGCAAAATGGCAGTATTTCCAATACTTTCATTAAACATTTCTGTAGTTTATTCTCAGAAATGGTCTTATGTTAAACTTGTCAAGTAATGCACTTATCAACAGTTAGTTTTTCCTTATAAACTGTTAACTAAAAGCATATTTTATAATGGAATTGAATTTGAAGTTTAAGCATGGTTAAGAATATACTAAGGGTGTATTTTTCATAAATGCTTTGAGATGAATTTACCCCTTATTAGTGGCAGAGTCCTCACATATCCGCATATCCTCATCTTGAGTACCATTGTCTCCCACAATATTTGTATCTACTCTGTTAGCTACTGAACCTTTCTTGAGAACCTCCACTCTTTTCTTTGTTGTAACCTAAGTAAAACGCATGTGCATTGGTTTAATGTCATAATTTATTGTTGTAGTTTTTTGCAGACATAATGTCAAAATATGTAACAAAACCTGTTTACAAGGCATGTCACTTGAAATAATTTGAGAATGTTAACTGATTATGTATATTTATATATTTGTTTCTAATTTAATATCCACTTGAAAGTCAACTGTTTAAATAATATCTCCTTTGGGCTACTTTGGAGTTAAATAATTTAAAAATTTCTTAAGAAAAAAAAAAGAATTGGGTTCTTCATTTAAGAAGAAAAGGAAAAAAAATCAGAATTTTGAGTTAAATATCAAAGTTCCTGATTTTTATATTAAAATAGTAAGCATATAATGCTGATTTTAAAAATCTGGCTGTAACTGTCTTTAGGTCATAATGTGCTTCGTTCATTTCATTTTGTTTTGAGTGCAAATTGTATGTTTATTGATTATAATTGCAAGATACTATATATTTCTACAGCTATACACTTTGTTTTTAATGAAAAACCAGTATGTTAACTATGTGATTATAGCAAATATCCTTGATTGTACACTTTGGATGAATTGTATGTTTATTAATATGTATCAATAAAATGATTTGTTAACAAACAATATGTCATATAAAACAAGAACTTTTTTTTTCATTTTTTCATATATACATAAATTTTCACTAATCAATATATTAAAAAATCTCAGGAACTTTTCTTTTCTTTGGAATACAACTTATACGTTATACTAAAGAAATGGAAAATGGAATGATGAGTTCGGGATATTTCTGTATGGTAATGCACCATCCATTGCCTCTTGTCCCCTTTCTTAGCCACATCTCTAAATTTCATTCTTTTTTAGGATGACTATTGAACTTCCATAATTTTCTCAACATAAATTAATATTTAGCTGATGACTAGTGTACTTGATTATAAAAGGTTAGCATCTATACTTTGGAATATTATATTACATGTTACTTTGGAAAGCATTATTTTAAAATGTACTTATTGTGATCATTTTTATTGGTCAAATATGTTTCATGGTCCATAAAATAGAACCACATTAGAAAATAAACTTGTTCAATTTATTGTAATACACTCATTTGCATAACCAAATAACACATTTAGGTTAAATTATCTGAGTTCTTTATGTTTTATTAATATGCACCAGTATGAATTCTAAATTTACCAAATATCAACTACAGTTTCAGTTTAATGCATGATTTTCCAAATCATATGATATTTGTGTATCCTTTTTTTCACTTTTTCCTTTCATCAAATAATTCTAACTATTTTTTATCTAATATGAATTTCAGGTTATGATAAGATTCTAATTGCATTTAATTGACTGTATATTTTGGCCCTGTGTAGGCAGTCAACTACGAAAAAAAAGAAGGATCAGAGAGTTGCTTTTCACTTTAGGAATTCATTGGTTCATATGATATCAACCACTAAAGAGACCAAACTCTATAATTCCTTTTATTTTTCAATACTTATCAAATTTGTGAAATTTTTTGAAAACTTTCATATCAGTGGCTCTAGCAGGCTATGGATTATCCTTGTTAGATATTCTCTCTCATCCAGGTAAAATTCATCTTTAAGGCTAATCAGGAATTAAAAACAAAAACTTAGTGGACTGAATTTTGGGGGAAAAAAGATCAAATAAACACAACTTATGACACTTTTCAGTAGGAGCCTATGGTCAAATATTTTGATATGATATTAATCATCCTGTGACCTAGTCACAAAATATTTAATCCTTCTGTGATCAAACGACAATTTTAACAGATTTTTCCATTTTTCTCCATTGGTTATATTTGGAATCAAATAAATAAAATACCTAAATTTGTTTCCAACGCTTTCAACAAAGACCAAAGGGTCCTAACGTCTCCATCCCATAGAGGTCCATAATTATTGCAAACTCCTTTTAATGTTGTCTGTACTAGGTCGGTAAGAAACTTCCTCCCTAGGACCTGGCTGCAGTCAACAACTTCTCCGGCGATCTCATCATGATGAGTAACCAAATTGGAACCAAGTCTGCAATTTTTGAAGCCAGCACCAACACCTGCCTGCCATGTAAACTTTCGAGTGTAGAATTTAAAGAAAATTTACCCGTAAAAATGAGTTTTGTGCCAGGACCAACATTTTTTAATTCTCCTGCCATCCATTTGCCCAGTATCTGGAAACCCTATATAGAAATCCCCCTTTGGGCCTGTCTTAAAATAGTACCCATATTTACTTTTCATTTATATAAATATATAAAAATTAGCCCCACTAACATGAAAAAAGATGAAGCTCAAACTAAGGTCCCATTAGATCTCAATGTAATCTATAATTTAAATGCTGAGCACACTCTGCCTGTCCAGCTTGCTTTAAGTCTGTTCTTATGTTACGTCTCATTCATTGTAGAGTCAAATTTGTTCTTTCCTCAGCATTTTGCCAGACACTTCTAGATCTACTACCTTAAAAGGTTTTCATGTATAAAGTTGGTTCTTTGCCTAGAGGTAATTCAGAGGTAATTAAAATTTACTTTTCCAGAAGAAATAAAAATAGGAATCATACTTTGAGTAGTTAATAAATGCATGTTCAATATGGTTGACCAAAATTTTGTGACTTCTATGAGGCATTGTTTATATACATGACTAGTATTACAAATTGACAGTTGTTACTGATTAAACAACCAATTAGAGAGTCCATTTAAAAGTCAGCCCACAAAGAATAAAAATTAGGAATCTAAAAATATGACCTAATGTTTAGAATGTCACATAATATGTCAGGACCATGATCTTTGGACTAGACAGATCTAGCCTGTAATCCAAACTTTGCCATTGTAAGTAGCCATGTGACCTTAAAAATAACTGAACTTCTCTAAGCCTCAGTTTCTCCATCTGTTAAATGGGGAAAATAGAATCTCACGTATAGAGCTGTTGAGTGGCGAGCTAAGGCAATGAAAGGAGAGAGTCTGGTACTAAACAAATATTAGCTAATATTATTCTGTTTCATGGGGTGATATTGGGACATTTCCAAATTATCCAACAAATATAGCATATCAATTTTAGCAGCATTAACAATTATACAGATTAAGAAAGGAAAGATCTAGTACTTCAAAACCTCCTGCCTCTCTACCAACCCTAGCCCAATGAGCACAGGATCCAATCAAGCCAGAATCTAGAATAATTATCCACCTAACTGGAAATTTTTGAGGGTTGGTACTGGGCCTTATTCACCATTTTATCACCAGCATATACCTCAGAGTCTGTCTTAAAGAAACATTTGCTGAGAGAAAGAATAAGTGAGAAAGTAAAACCAGCGACTCTTTTCATGGACCTTGTAGTTGAAATGATTCAGTTGAGCTTACAAATTCCAGTAAACTGGCCCATCTCTAGGCAAAAAAAGAAGAGCCACAATAGAACCAATTTTGACTCATCTCCGCCTACTCTCCAAGAAGCTAGAATAATAAGAAGTGAGATTTCTTGGTGCTCTAATGTTATTGACCATTAAGAATTGAGTTTTCCGCCCTGCTTTTAGGGATAAGATGAAAACCAATAATATAGGTTTTGCAGGTTATTGGGAGAAAGGAATATTGCGTTTTGTCCAAAACTATAGTGAAGAGGTAATTAATAAAATACCATTTTGATGTATCTCATGTAAAAGATCTGCAAGAAAAGTATCCTGAACCAATAACTTACACTGGTGGCTCAGAGACATGGTCCTAAGAAATTTTTAATTTCTAGCTTTTTCATATTCTACAAGTAGAATTTCAGTTTGCTTGGAGAGGAAAGGTAATAAATCATTTACAATTTACTCTTGTTTCCATATCCAGTCACCAGTATATGCAATTCATATACTGAAATCAAGACTGTGACAGTCATCTCAGATTGATCCTAAATTGGTTCCCCCCCTCAAAAGCATCTATCAGTTTTTTCATTACAAGGGTAAAAATAGAAAATTTTACTTACCAGGAGGAGTTACTATGAGCTTTGTTCCTTGTCCAAATATCTTGATCCATCCTGAACTATCACACTAGTTACAGCTTTTACAAAAATCACATCCTCCTGGGTTTCATGACATGATGAGCAGTTAAACTTTGTATTAGAAATTGATCTTTTGGGTTCCTTTGGAATCCCTTGAAGATAGGTTTTGTGGCATCTGATATTTTGTAAATGTTCCTTGGATAAATTGGCCCAATGCTTGTTTTCCAAAGAGACAGGAATCACTGAAAAACACCAACTAGACAGTGGAAAGGGTAAGAATTTAAGAAGAGATCAGGCCCAACTGATCAACCAACAGCTTCTCTAAATCACCAGGAAAGGTATTCACAGAATTAGGGTAGTTTTTATTTCCAGGTGCACAATTATGTTGGAAACTGCTTAGAGATAACATCAAAGCAAGGGCCCTTCTGTTCTCAAAAATACCGGAGCTGCTAACAATTTAGGATGGATCTCTGAAAGGAAGCAGCTTTTTACTAACTGAAAAATGTGATTATACTAACTCAAATTGAGTTAAGACAGGGACTAAGGCATCTCATTTTCAATTAGCCATTTTTAGCACTTGGCAGCCTTATTCTTAACCTGAGCAATGCCAAATGAGAAATTAAGTTCTGGGATGACTATTTTTCCTGGAATAACAGAAAGTTGTAGAATTCTGTTCCCTATGATGTAATATATTCCTTATTAAAGGTATAACTTAAAAAAAATTACGTTCTCTAATATATAAAGGAAGCCTCCTGGGTGCTGTTCTTTAATGCTAGTCTTCTCACTCTGGTGCCGGGGGAATTAAATTGCCAGTATCTGCTGAGCATCTGTTGGGTGCGTATGGGGTGAGCTGTAAGGAGTCAGAAAGCACAGGCCCCGCCAATTTCCATATCCACCTCAGACCCACCTTGTCCCAGCCTGAGCCCATGAGCAGGAGGAGTTATGACTGTGGTCACACTGGGCAGCTGTCCATTCACACAGCTCACAACCCCCATCCCAATTGGAGATGATAAGCAGACTGGGGGAAAAAAAATGCTTGCAAATATTTGTTTTTTAAATGGAGAATTCCATGTTATTACTGAGCTGTCAAAACTCTTGCATCTATTGTAGAGGTGAAATATGCCCAGTCAATCCCTTTCTGACACTTTGTCCTGTGTTTTACCTTATTCCATGACCATGAGCGGACTTCTTAGGAGACTTCAGAGTCATATTTTAAGATCCATGAAAGATTTTAGTAATAAAATGCAAAAATTATGAAATCTTTAAATTTATAAGAATATAAGACCTATATGAAGAAAAGAGTAAGATTTTACTAAAGGGCATAAAATAAAACCTGGATAAATGGAGAGATGCTATATTCATGGAAGGAAAAACTCAGTATCATAAAGATTCCAATCCCTTTCAACTCATAGAAATTGACAATAATCCAATCAGAATGACATCATTTTAGTTTTTTGGTTTTATGGTATGAGGGTTAGAGGTGAGCTAGATGAATTGATTTTGAATTCTTTAAGGAACAATAAATATAAGACAAAAGCTTTTTTAAAGTTATAGTGAAGAGACATTGGGGCTCATGTAGGTGAATAACTATACATTGTGTATAAGAGCTTGGAATGGAAATGGTGTAGGAGACACCATCACTTAACATTGTTTTTTTTAAAGATTTACTATTTATTTTTCCCCTGCCTTGTTGTTTGGTGCTCACTTGTCTGCTCTATCTTTGTTCTTCTGTGTCTGCTTGTCTTCTCTTTAGGCGGCACCAGGAACCAATCCTAGGACCTTCCGGAGAGGAGAGAGGCGCTCCATCTCTTGCGCCACCTCAGCTCCCTGGTCTGCTGCATCTCTCATTGTCTCTCCTCTGTGTCTCTTTTTGTTGTGTCATCTTAGTGCCCCAGCATTCTGTGCAGGCCAGCACTCCTGAGTGAGCCAGCACTCCTGCACAGGCCAACATTCCGCATGGGCCAGCTCTCCGTTCGGGTCATCTTGCCTTTCACCAGGAGGCCCCAGGAATTGAACCCTGGACCTCGTATATGGTAGATGGGAGCCACTTCTGTTTCCCAGCATTAATTTTTAAGTGATAAGAGTGTTAAGAAATTTTTACAGTATTTTCAAATAAGCATTCTTAAAAGTAAAGTATGAATATCTTACTGAAGGTTCTAGGAAGGAAAATTACAATCAGATCTGTGCTTGAGGAAGATAAACATTGGGTAGGAAGGAAGGCAGGCAGGTCAGGGCGCAATTCCAGCAAAGCACATATGTTGAAAGGTGATCAAAAAAGGCAATGGAGTGGAGTCCATATTTGTCAGCGAGCATGGGGGTGAACAGAAGGGTGGTACAATATACATGAACAGGTTTATTAGAGTTTTAAATGTATTCTTGGGAAGCAGATGTGGCTCAAGCAATTGGGTGCCCGCCTACCACATGGAGGTCCTGGTTTGGTTTCCCAGTGCCTCCTAAAGAAGATGAGCAAGACAGCAAGTTGACGCAGTGAGCTGGTGCAACAAGGAGATGCAACAAGGGGAGTCATAACAAGCAGGGAGCGGATGTGTCTCAAGTGATTTGGTGCGTCCCTCTCACATGGTAGTGCCCAGATTTGGTTCCCGGTGCCTCCTAAAAAAGAAGACAAGCAGACACAGAACACAAATGAAAGGATAAGTGAATAGACAGTGAGCGCAAACTGGGGGTGGGGGGGTGGGGGGGCATGGAGAAATAAAATAAATCTTAAAAAAAATTTAGCATTCTCACAGGATAAATCAAATGACAGAAGTTTGGCAGTAAAGAAAGCATACTATAAAATTAGAAAGATCAAGTTGAAACTACAGCCTTTCTAGTCCTGCTGATTTGTCTTTGGGTACACACTTCTCAGAACCTCACTTCCCACATCTTTAAAATGAAGATGATAATACCTATTTCTAAGGAAGTTTTTGAGATTTAAATGAGAAAATGTGCCTAAAACAGACCCTGGGATACTGTAGATGCTCAAAAAATTAATTCTCATATAAATGCAAAACTTCAGGCACAGAGAATTACATTTTAAGAAAGAATGGAAACACCTTTAACTTGTGTTTAAAAATTAGTTTGCTTCTATCCCTACTACATATTATATATATGCACATAACCACTCAACATGTTCTGAGGTGACCAGCTGAGACAATTGGTTCCAAGTTCAAACAGGATTATAAATGAATAAATAAGTGTGTAAACAACAAGCAATTCAACTGAAGTAAAGCACGAGTTTCAACTGAATTACTTAGAGTTTTGTAGTACTTTTCAAGTTTGACCATGATAATTTTCCTAGCTGACCCACCTCAACCAGTTTTAGTTGTCATCTTGAAACAAAATAGTTGACACATTTTTTTAACATTGTTTTATTTTCTAGAAAGTTTGATGGCTTTTAATTAAATCCTGTGCATGAGTATATTAGACATTTCTAATAATAAAATGACCAGATCCATTGTCTTAAAGCAAAATGAGCGTATTATCTGGCATGTATAAGAGTAAAACCATACAGTAACAATCAAAGAGTCACTAAATTTCATAGTCTATTTTGATTTCATATATGCCATTTCTTAGATGACATCAGATATGTTTCCGTATGGTACAATGCGTCATGTGAAAATACTGATTTTACTTGCTTACAGAAACTCCGGGGCAATGTTTGGAAGATGCTGGAGTCATTTCACTTTCAAGCAGGTTATCCCCTTTAGCAATTTTACCATCTGTCTTTATTCTGAACTTGATGATCTTCTGGTCTCTTTTGAATTTAATCTGCACATGCATTTCAGATACTTTCAGATACTTCAGATACTTTCAGATACTTTCAGATATGCATTTCAGATACTTCTTCATTTATACAGCACCCACAGGCAAACATGCTTAGAGAAGCACTTTCTTTTTTCGCAAACAAGAAATGCTTGTCTGTTTGAACAGGTATGCGTGAGTCACTTTGCAGTGTGGAAAAATCTCTTGGAGAATAAACACCCTGTCCCCTGCTCCAATCTACTTTCATTTCCCTTCTTCCTGCTCCAGGATCCCATACTGTAGAAGCACTGCTCTCTCTGGTGGTGAAAGGGAAGAAAACTCGTGAATATAGAGCTAACTATGTACCAGGCACCATCAACACGTTTACCTCCTTCCAGCTTTACCTGGGTCCCAGTTTTCCAGGCTGCCGTGACATATGCCACACAACGGATTGGCCTAAACAGCA
>JAQZBX010041663.1:0-22270 GCA_029593785.1 Cabassous unicinctus | reverse complement strand
GAAGCAAGCCAGACACAAAAGGACAAATACTATATGAATGCGTTACTATGAACCAAATATATTGCGTAACATATTGTTCAATTCAAAAAAATTTTTATATGTATCCAGTACATTTAATTGAGAAATGTATATATTTATTCATCTGTGTTTACTTTTTAGTTTTTAATTGTTTATATTTTCAATTATTAAATGTACAAAATAAAGTGAAAAAGCAAAAACAAAAAAAAACCACATACAGGGGAACAGAAGTGGCTTAAGCAGTTGAACGCCTGCTTCCCACATGGGAGGTCCCGGGTTCAGTTCCCAGTGCCTCCTAAAAACAAAAACAAAAACAAAACAAGAAGCAAACAAATGGAAAAGCCAACTCAGAGGAGCCAATGTGGCTCAGTGGTTGAGTGCCGGCTTCCCACATACGAGGTCCCAGGTTCAATCCCCGGCCCCGGTACCTCAAAAAACAAAACAAAACAACACTTACATGCATAAGCTATAAATATTTATCAAATGTTAGCAGTGCCTAACTCTCAGAAGTGAGACTCTTTTCTTTTCCTTTGTACTTTTTATTTTTTCTTTGATGAACAAATATGACTTGAATAAAAAATATGTTTCTAAAATTGGCAAGTGTCCTTAAGAAAAGCAAATCCCTGTGTGATGCTGAACACAGAAAGCAAGCACGCACCAGGATTTCCCGGAGTTCTTCCTCTCGTTGCTTCTTCTCTTTGAGCAGCTGTTGAAGCAGGTTGCTGAGGGCCCAGCGCTGCTCCGAGATCATCTCCTACAACACAAGACCACACCCAGTGCACAGCTGTGAGCTCAGGGTACCCTTGGCCCCAGGAGTCCCCACAGTGAAGCGGCAGGATCTAGAAGGGCATGGCCTGGGATCCCCCAGTCTCTCTGTTCTGGCAGCTGTGGCCCACAGTATGCCCTTATATGTGGCTTTCCTCAAGGTCTCTAGGCTGACAGTTGGAGGACAAAGCCATGGGGGCCTTGCTCTGGCATCCCCTCCCCACCTTCTCCCATGCTTGCATCTCCCTTCCCCAGGGCAACAAGGCCAGGCATGAGATCCTAGTGACTGATGACAGAGAAGGAGTGAGACACATCAAACAAAATCAATGACAAGCTACAGCTATTTGACATTGGTTTCACCAACTACAGAACATGTGGGGAGAAACAAATGGCAGGGTGGGTTTTGTTGTAATCCCAATCAAATTAGGACAGCTCTATGCAAATGGAGGCCACGCAAACCAGAGCTGAGCCCTCTGCAGTCTCGTTTGTGTGCCTGTTCCACTTAGCTCTTACTCTTGAACAGGGACCTTGAGGAAACCCCATGGTGACCACGAAAATGGAAGCCCTGCGAGTTCTCATGGGCAGGAGAGAAGGGCACCCACCAAACCAGTCACTGCATTTTTTTCTGAGAGTTACCCCAACTCCCTCATCTCTGAAGACCATTTTGAGGCTCACAAAGGGCTTTCCCATTTCCTGGCTCAGCCCTCTCTGATAGCCCCATTACACAGGCTGGGTTGAAATGATTATTTCCATTTTATGAAGGGGGGAAATGGAGACCCAGAGAGGGGAAGTGACTTGCCCAAGGTCACACAACACATCTGTGGTAGACCTGAGACCAGGACTCCACACCCTAACACCCTCACTGCATTGAGAAGTCCATGAGACAATTCCACTCAGAACACACACAGGGTTAGGGACAGACAAAAGGCTCTGCTCCAAAGTCTGGCATGGGGTGCATGTCCTCCCGCACCATCTAGCCAGCCCCTTTATTGTACATTTGGGAAGACTATGGTCCAGAGAAGGGAAAGGACCTCCCCAACAACCCCACCCTGACAAAGTCACACAGCAAGGCTATGCTGGGACAAAACCAAGGTCCCAGGCTTCCAGTCCAGCACACTGTCTGCCAGTCCCTGCTGCCTTCATGTCTCTGTGAGCAGGACACTCAGGCTAGAGCTCACAAAGAAGTCGCTTGCAGAGAGTGACACAAGGAACATCTGGGTCCTCTTTCCCAGACATCCTTGGGACACCAAGAGAGCTCCTCCCCCAGAGGATGTCAGTCCAGTGAGTAGAACCAGCGCCCCAGAAGCATGGCTTAAAGAGACAGGGAGCTCATTAGCGACCCCGCTCCAAAACAAAGAAAATGCGGAGATGGAAATGTTGGCCTGAGTGAGCCTTGGCAATGAAACCCTCCTTCCTCTGACCCTCCTGCCTAGCAACAGGCTGACCCAACCCCTAACGGTGTCCTGTGCTGGGCTGGGGGCACCCTCCAGTGTCACAGCTACAGGGAAGAACTGCCCTCTTTCTGCTGGAGACTTCCTAGCTCATGAGAGCTGAAAGAGCAGCTGCCAAGGGACGGGGAGGGGGCCCCGGGCAGGGGAGCTCATCAAATGGTGGGAAGGGGAAGGGCAGGGCACGCCAGGGAGCCCTACATACCTGTAGTGCCTCTGTGTCCAGGGATTTCCTCTTTAACTCCAGCTGTGTCAGCTGCAATAACTCAGTTTCTATTAACTTAATCTAAACAGAAGATGAGACGGGATTTTTTTTTTTTTTAATTCACATTAACAATGGTTCAATTTTATGCACCTGCTGTCTGATGGCCAAGTGGGGTCTAAAGAAACCTTTCTGGAGGAGGTGGGGAGGCTCTGGAATGATAGGAACTTGCAGACCTCAGGAACTTCATAAACAGGTTAAGAAGCATTAGCTAGGTCATGGCTCTGAGAGCTGTGGGGACACAGACCTGCCTGTCCTGGTCAACACTGTCGACCGAGTGGCACACCGGGCTTGTCCCTGAGGAGATGCCACGTCATGGTCTGTGGAATGGATAAGGAACTTTCCTTCAAGTCAGGCCCAAGCAAAGAACAGACAAAAAAGTACCACTGAGCCTCTTACTAGTCAAGCGCTCTTCTCATGGGGAGGGGGGAGAGCAGGGGGCAATGGAAGTGATTGAATAATAATAATAAACGGCTCATATTTATTGAGCACCTTGTGCTGTGTACTTTATATGCATCATTTCATCAACTTCTCCTCTGGCTGTTAGGAGGTACTTTGCCTCTGTTTTACAGATAAGGACACTAAGGCTCAGAGAGGTTAAGTAATTTGCCCAAGGCCACAAAGCTGCTGAGTGAGTGAGCTCTTTCCCTAGGACATCCTCACTCAGGGTCTGAAGGGGAACAGTTGGCCTGGTGGGTCAAAATTCCCATCAGTGAGAATGCCCAGGGGTCAGCGCACACCCTCTAGGTGTGATCCGGCGCTTTTAGCCCTGATGATCAGACCCATAGCCAGTGGCTTCTGTATGCTGTCCCTACAACCCCACCAACCCCTGGTCAGAGGAATGAGCTTCATGTCCGGCAATGTGGGATAGAAATTAAACAGGGAAATAAAAACGTAAGCTGGTTTGGGTTAAAAAAGAAAAGAACAGAAAGAAGAAAAAAAAATAAACACGTGAAAATGAAATTCAAAGTATGCTGAATATGATGCATTGAGCATTCCCATAGCCTGAAAACCTCGCTACACTCCGACCACAGGCCTGCTCTGCTTACTGTTCGGTGGATGCGTCTGGGCTCCTGAAAGCCCAGTGAGGCAGAGGCCCGCCCCACTTGACAGAGGCAGGTGTGGAAGCCGGAGCTGGCCCCAGGCCACCCTGGAGGTCCGCAGTGGAACCTGGCTGAGAGTGCAGCTCTCCTCTTCCCAGGCCCAGACTGCTCCCCAGGAGACATTAGGACGAGTGGAGGCTCGTGGTGCCTCCCTGCAACTCAGGTGGGAAATCCCATCTGTCCAGACACCCTGGAGCCTGTTCCTGAGTCTGAGCTGATGGAGGCATTGGGGTTTGAGCCCGCTGCTTTTCATCGTGAGGTAGTCCTGTGTGGGGCATGGTCAGTGCAGAGGCTGCCCAAACAGTCAAGGCATTGGGCATTGAGGGAAATTGCAAGAACAGGTCACATTAGCTGGGCACAGACTCTGGCCAGGCCCTGGGATGAGGGCACTTAAGAGTGCTGCCTCAAGGCACCCTCCCAACAGCCTTCTCACATAGGTTCTATGAGGAAAGTGAGGTCCCAAGAGGGGAGATCTCTTGCTGAGCTGGCACGCAAAGGAGCCGGGATCCAAACCTTAACTGCTCTTAACTACCATCCTGTCACGCTACCTCTACCATTCTCCAGAAGCTGACAGGACAGCTTTCCTAGGGAGGGTGGTCAGGACCCCAGCACTCACCTGGTTCCTGATCTGCCGATGCATCAGGTCCTTCTTCACCTGGAGAGCCTCAAAGGCAGCCTTCTGCATCGCACTCTGTAACAGAGGGCACAGACTGGTCAGCAGCGGCTACTGTCCTTGCTTTTCCCAGTGGGCCCCCGTCCAAGGGGAAAAACAGTCTGTCTTAAAAATGCCTTAACATATGAATGATTTCCCTGTTCCTCAAAGAGAGAGAAATAACTCTTCTAAATTTTTAAAAATAATACTGATTAAGAGCTTACTAAGGTTGAACACTGCTCAGTGCTCATCACGCCTCACACACTGATTTCTACAACCACCAAGGACACGGGTGCTTTGATTGCCCTGCCTTATAGATGAGGAGAGCGAGGGTCAGAGAAGTGAAGTGACTGGACCTGGGACTTGAACCAGGTCCCTCCAGCTCCAGAGCCTCCCACTTAACCAAAAAGTTAGAATCCGTCATTAAGAAACAGAAATTTCCTCAGACAAGCCCAAGAAATACAAACTCAAACCATTCTGGAAGACTAAAGAGATCGGACTTAGGGAGAAAGGGTTGAGGGGAAGGTGGGCAGAGTGGTGGCGGGATGAGAAACACACAAAGGAAGAAGAAGGGAGAGAAAGGTAAGGAGGAGAAGAGATGTGAGGGTCGAGGAAAGAGATTCCAACAGGGGCTGCAGGAGAAAAGCTGAAACAGAATGATATGGACAAAGGTATGGAGGAAATAATGGGGAGTCTCTCCTTGTTTCATCCACTCAGTGGCCACCACTGAGCACGTACTGTGTGCCAGCTGAGGTGGAAGGAAAGGAGCGAGGGGCAGCGGGTTGAGAAGTGAGCAGAAGTCAAAGAGCCCACTGTGCTCTTTTGGGCGCACTACCTCAGTAGTGTTATCCTCTATCACCTCCCGCCCTCAACCCTTCTCCTGCACATGACGGCGAGTGAGTGCCCACCAGGGAGGAAGGGGGCATTCTTCTCCTGATTTCAGTGACCAGAAAACCATTACCTCGAGGCCCCTCCTGACCCTCTCATCCTCCATGGTCTGTATCTTTTTAAAGGCACTAGGCCTCTTGGGTCTTACCTGCTATCCAGGATGAGCTCCACATAGAGCTCTCTGGCCTCTCTCCTGAGCCCACCTCCCACCCCCAGGGCCGGGGCTCACCTCCTGCAGGATCTGGCTGATGGCTTTATTCTGGTCCATCTGCTGCCATGAGAGAATCTGTTGAAACCTCTCATCCATTTCAGCCATGCTGCCAGAAAGACAACAAATTCATTCATTCTGTGAACACTTCCTGAGCATCTACTGCATGCCAGGCATCCTGGCATTTATTCATTCAATAGCATTTATGGAGCACCTGCTGGGGGCCATGTCCTGGGATGGGCACAGACATGGAGTTTGTCCAAATCCTACGGTCCTGGAGGGAAGATGACAGAGTGTGTTTTGGGAGCTGGGTGAGAGAATCTCAAAGGTCCTCTTGTCCAATGCTCCACAAGAATCCCTTCTCCAATGCCCCCCATCCCCCTGAAGTGGCTGCCTGGTCTCTATTCACTTAACTCCACAGATGGAGAACTCACAACCTCCCAGGCAAGCCATTCAGGCTGTGAGAAGTCTCTCCTTGCCACAAGTCTAGTGATTGTAGCACAAGAACCCAAACCCTGCAGTCTCACATATGAACACAGTTTGGTAGCTTTGGTTTTGAGTTTGTTTCATAATAATAGCTATTATTTCTTGGGCCCTTACGTGCCATTATGATCATTAATACTCATTAAACCTTCCAACAACTCCACGAGGAAGGCACAAGGAAAATCCCCATTTTTCTGATAAGAACATTATGGCTTGGGGAGGGAGCGTAACTTTGCCAAGACTTCATGGGAAGTAGGAGGAGCAGGGAGAAATGTCTGCATCTGCAAGGACATGAGGGAGCTGGCCTGGTCCAGGTGCCTGGGGAGGGTGGCAGCCATGCCAGAGCCACCTGGATGGGAGGAGAAGCATGAGGGCACCAGGGCTGCTGGCCTGTCCCTGTCCAGGGCTCCTGAGCACCAATTGAGAAGCTTTTCTCAACTGGCTCTGCCAAGTACTCATGGCTCCTTCAGCAGAAACCCACAGTGCTCCAGTGAACTCAGTGAGCCAGACCCCAGAGAAACCACTCACATGGAAGTGACCCCATCACCCAGTCCTTCCAGAACATCCTGCTCCCAACCATGCAGAACCCTCCGATTTGGACAAGTGCATCAAGGTTAAGAGCATACCCTGCATTCTGTCTGGGTTCGAATCCTGGCTTTGCCGACCACTAGCTGTGTTTCCTTAGTACATAACACAGTCTCTCTGAACCTCAGTGTTGTAATTGTAAAATGGGGCTAATAACAATATAGACCTTCATAGAATCAAAAAGCTAACACAATAAATCACCTAGCCTAGTGCCTGGCAAATAGGAAGTACACAAGAATGGTCGTGATTATTATCACTTCACCACAGCCCCACATAGAATCACAAAGACAGTCACCATGTGTTCTCTGACAGCATAGCTGAGGCAAGAGCAGCATGGGGCAGGGGAGGCCAGTGCTGCAGATCTGACCCCCTGGTCCTGGGCCCCAAGGCAGCCCCCCCAACTCCCTCACTCAGGGAGCCTCTTCCTTACCTTACCTGGAACAGGCCTGCTTGACCAAGTTTTGCCTCTGAGACTCATAGGCCATCTGGATGATCTGGTAGCTCTCAGTCAGCATCTGCTGCATGGCGGCTGTGGAAACACCAGGGGAAGGTTGAGAAAGGGGCAGTTCTTCCATGACAGAGCAGGGGTGCTGCAGGAATGTTCTCTGGAGCTGAGGAGCTAACCTTGTAGGGTTCACCTGGCTACCCACCTGATAGTCACCCTTAGACTTTTTAAACTATAAAAGTAACATAAACTTAAAAGGCTGGCTAATTGTAAGGCACTAAATCTCACACAACCACAAAATCATCTATAATCCTGTCACCCAGAGACTAGTACATTCTGATATATATTCTAGTTGTTTTTCTATGTGTATTTATGGATTTTTAAAAATTAAAATGGTACCACTCTAACCATACTGCTTTTCACTTTTGATGAATATGTTCCCATGTCAACAAATATCCTTCTGTGATGTGATGTTTTTTTTTTGTTTGTTTGTTTTTGTGGAATATTTAAATTTTTATTTCAAAAGCTTGGATAACTTCAATATCCAGGTCATGGCAAAATCAAGACATATGTAAAATACTTTACATTAGATTCCCAAAAGGTACCAAAAAGTACAGTAAAATTAGCACTTCCATTACAGGAAATGCATGACACAAATAATATAAATTAAGAGGTGAAAAGAGGTGGCACCGGTTTCTTAGATACAGGTGACTCTTTACGACCAAGGTCCCCAGGTCCAGGCTGCAGAGCGGCAGCTGGAAGCAGACCCTGTGCGCTGGCTCTGGGGAACCTGGTACCGTCCTCCCGCAATGCTGCTTTAGCCTTGGATACACCACACGCTGCCTAACACTACTAGGGCTCTGGAAATAGTAAACAGGAGAGTGATTTCCAGGGGGAAATTTTAAATAAGATGCACATAGGACAGGCCTTAGAAAGTTTGCCAAGTTAAATTTGGTACATAATTGTGTTCACTCAACATCCAAACAAAGTGTATGCGGTCAGTCCCCTGCCCTGCTGCGGCCTCAGTATGGCTTGTAGTTATTCTGAGGGCCGCCTTCTCTGCTTCCTGTAATTTGTACTACCCTGGCCTCCACTTCCTCCACTGTCGCCACTGCCTCGGTACCCTCGATTGTGGTTTCCGTGGCCCCCAGAGCCATAGTGCTGCTGCTGCTAGACTTCTTTGGGTTGGGCCACCTTGATTTCACACTTGCTTCCGCTGACTGTGTGGAACTTTTTCTCCAGAACCTTCTTCACAGGTTCTTCTTCTTTAAAAGTGATGAAAACAAAGCCCCATCTTTTGTTAGAATTTGGATCCATGGGAAGCTTGATGGCCTCAATCTCCCCAAACTTGCCAAAGTATTCCCTGATCTTCTCCTCAGTGGCTTCGGGATTCAAGCCCCCCACAAAGATTTTCTTCACTGGATCCTTCTTCATGGCCATGGCCTTTTTGGGGTCAAACACGGCCATCCAGCCTGTGCTCCTTCTGGTCTGAGACCTTCTCCACCTGGCTGCATCTTTGAAGAGGATAAACCCAAACCCTCTTGATCCTCCAGTGTGGGGTCCATTTTTATTGTACAGCCAACCACCTCTTCAAACTTGGTAGAATAGTCCTTTAGGTTCTTTTTGCTGGTATCCCAGATCAGGCCACCAACAAACATTTTTCCCACGTCCTTCTCATTCTTGCTAGAGCTGATCTGGTCGCCCGCGGCGCCATTCTGGTTCTGGGCGGGGGCGCCGCCGTCCTGGACAGGCGCCAGGGTGCCGGGCCTGCCGGCGACTGGCCCTCGGGGGCGGCCTCGTGTGCGTTCTCGGTGGCGCCCGTTGTCTCCATGGGCTGCTCCTTGCCCGCTTTCAACATGCTTAGGCTGCTGCGCGGCGGCTCCTCGCCGCCGATGATGCCGCGGGGCCCGCTCGTCCCCACCCGCCCGGGAAGGCGCTGCGGGCTCGGTCGCGCTGGCGCTGGCGCTGCCCGCGTGACTGGGGCGCTCGGACCGCGTTCCTTCTCCTGGGCCGCAGCCCCACGCAAAGCCCACGGCCCTCAGCCGCGCTCTCGCCCGCGGTGCCGCCGCCTCTGATCTGATGTTAATGGCTGCAGTGTATGGATTCCCAAAGTTTATTTAGGTCATCTTTTACTTTGAGGCATTTGGACTTGTTTTGCAATTATTAAGTGAGACTTCAATGACCATCCTTGCTCAAACATCCTTGGGCACATCTGATTATTTGATTATTTTCTAAGAATAATTCTTAAACGTTTATAATTTTAAGGTCATGGATAACATGGGCTATACTTTCTTGTCTATCTCCTTCTGGAGATTTTCCTGTAAATACAAACACAATTTTTCTTTTTACAAATGGTGGCTAACAGTGCTCTTTAAAACAGGGATATTAATGATATGACACCTCCCGGGGGGTGAAGAGGATGAGATGTGAAGAATGTGGCAGAATGATTCTGTGAACAGAATCATTTCTTATTTTAAGTAACAACAAGGGATTGCCTCCCTGGCTTTCCTTGACATGAGGTCTGCATTTCTCAAGATCAGATAGGAGAGGACTCCGGTCCTTAGAGGGGACGATGTGGACTCTCAGGACCACTCCTGGGGAAGGACGGGAAGGAGGAGACTTTCCAGGGTCATGAAGAGGCCAACCTCAGTTCTTGATAACAGAAACCATAACAGCCAGGCTTTGTGAACCGCTCAGTTTGCGCCATGATCTCATCTGATCCTCATAATGACCTTCTGAGGTAGGCAAGTATCATTTCCGCCAACTTATAGGTAAGAAACTGAGGCTCAGAAAAGTTAGGGGTGAGTAACTTTGGTCATATGGCTGGTGTCGGAGCTGGGCTTCTGCATGCAGGGCTCGCCTGACCCCAGAGCCCATGCTTCATGACAGGACTCTGCTGTCCCTGGTGAGGGCTAACACTTGCCCCCCTCTGTATGTCATCAACAGAGAGAGGGCCACCTGCCCCTGTCCACCCAAGTACTGGCCCCAGTGGCCCCCCACCTGTCCCCATTCCGCAACTCACAGGCAATCTCACGTCGCCGCAGGTTCTCTGTCTCCTCCTGGGTTATGGACATCAACTGTTCCATCCTTATTCTAGAAAACATCCATCCATCCATTCAGCAAATATAACATTTCCAACCGGGAATCCTGTCAGATGAATACCACCTTCTCCAAGAGGCCCTTCCTGATGTACCAACCTAGATGTGCTCTCTCGCTGCCTGCTGCCTCACCACCTCCCTTGGTGCCTGTTCACCTTTAGCCTCAAAGTTAGTTTCTTGAGTAAAATGAGGAACATTCCCTGAGAAGAATGGACAAAGGCTGCAAACAGCCAATTCACTGATGCCTAAATAACACGTGACCAATCAACCTACTGAAAGATGTTTAATCTCACTGATTAAGTAAAGCAAGCAAAATCTGTCAGATTGGTTGAGATTAAGAAAACTGATAACCACTGGTGATGGCAATGGTGGTGAAGAAACGGGCACTTGCTAAACTGTTGAGAAGAGTTTATATTGGCAAAATATTTTTTGGAAGGCAATTTGGCAGTGCCTATCAAAAGATAAAATATGCACAGCCTTGGACAATTTTTTTCAGAAATAGTCACATGGTGCATAGAGTATATTTCGAGGATGGTCACAGTAATATTGTCTGCAATTGCAAAAAAATGGAAACAACTTAAATACTTATGAACAGCAGGATAGTTAAATAAAGCATGATATATTCACATAGTGGAGTACTCTACTACATATTACAAGGTTTTTGGCATGGAAATATATCCATGATAAAATAAGTGATAAAAATTGTGATTACATGAGGGAGTCGGTGTAGCTCAGTGGTTGTGTGTCTGCTTCTCATATACAAGGTCCTAGATTCAAACCCTGGTACCTCCTTTGAAAAAAAAAATTGTGATCACATGTCTATATGTACATGCTGTGTATGTGTGCACTTTCTTTTCACACTAAACTGCTAACAGTGGCTTGGAGGGAACATCATCCTTGAGTGGTTCTGCAGGGTCTAACTTAGTTGAAAGAAGCACGTATCATTTGTCTACTTCTACATGCTGCCTGGACTGTGTCTGGTGCATCGCCAACTGCTGGGCCCAGCTGCAGGCCTAGCACAGAGAGGGCACTCGGTCTGTGTGTGCTGAATGAATGATGCCACCTGCCACAACTCAGCTTAGCCTGGACTCCCCTGGTCTACGCCAGCACCATAGTGGAATGATGGGGTTCCCCCAGGCCTGCAGGAGGCCTTCCCAGGCATCTAGGGGCCTTCCCAGGCATCCAGAAGGCTGAGCCAACTGGGGAAGGGAAGGCTCCCACAAGGACAGCGGGAAGTCTGCTGCTCTTCTGGAATCCCACAGAACATAGGAGAGGGACTTTTATTCAATACCCTGGGGAGAGGGAAGGGAGACTTTGTCGATCCCACTTGACATCTTTTCTAATTACACGAGTAGTATGCCTCAGTGTAGGAAACTTGGAAAATACAGAAAAGGAAAAGGGAAAAAAACAAAGATCACTACCTATAATTCCTACTTCTCAAAAATACTCAGTGTTAACATTTTGGAATTGGTCCTCTTACTTTCTGTGCAGCTTTACACAGATTCTTTATATTGTGAGTGTTTTTCCTTAACCAGGAATATTTTTCTACAAGATGAATATTTCTTCGTACGTAATTTATGTCATCAAATTCTTTTTTTTTAGAAATTGATTTTTTTCCAAATTCTTATACTAGAACTATAGTTGGACATTATACATACATCCTTATGCACGTGTCTGAATTTTTCCCCAAAAGTGTACATGTATTTTAAAGAAATTGAAGGCAGTGATTCTTTTTTAATTCAATATTCCTGAAAGAGGAGAATCTTTTTATAGCCTAAGGAAGCTTTCTGGCATGATCCTTTGGAGAATCACAAGATAGTCTCTCCCCAAACTTGCACACCTCCGTGAAAGGAAGGAGTGACGAGAAAGAGCTCTAGAGCAGAACACGTACCTCTCATTTTCTAATGACTTCAAAATCTCGGAACTCTTCTTTTGCCTGTGGAGAAATCCATAAAAGGCTTGTTTCTAACAGAACTGCTCACTCCTCACAGCACTGGCTGCACAGAGGGGGGCCTGGTAAGTGGTCTGGGACATGATCTTAACCCCACCCCTTAGGAAATCTGTATTCTTAAACCAGTTACTCAGCCACTCTATGGTCTAGTTTCCTCACCTGTGAAATGGGAATAGCAAAATTGGCTTCATGGAGTGTTTGTAAAGAATAAATGAGAAAATATACATAAAGTCTTTGGTACAAAGTAAACACTAAATAAATGGTAGCTCTACTGGATGCCCTTGATGATGAGAACAAGATACTCATAGTAGGTTTGACTGATTCATTTAGGTACTTTATAAATGCTAGATGATACAGGAACAAACGCCTTGGGGGATAGGAAAAAAGGATGCTTGGAAGCAACAGGTGATGTGGCTGAAGCCTGTTTCTGGAATCTTCCCACAATGGGACTCCTAACTAGATTTTCTCAGGCCTCTTGAAATCTCTACCTGGTCCCTTTCCTCCCAAGCCCCATGAAGACCTGCTCTAAGTAGTTCCTGCATCAGACAGGATTTTTGAAGGTAATTCTCACTACAGGGTGAATGGCTGTCCTCAGTCTAATAGGTTACTTAGAACTCAAAATACCAGAATAGTATGTGATCTCAATTATCTTGTAAACCCCACTTATTATACAGATGGGAAATTGGGGGCCTAAACGGGGAAACACATGCCTAGGTTCCTAAGTTCAATCAGTAGTATTCACATGACAAGAAACCAGTCCTTGTAATACCCAGATCAGATTTTCTTCTCTTTAAGTTGTGTGCAAACTGAAGCACCAAGATTGGATCCTAACAACGGAAACCTTGGGCAGGAGTAGAGTGACCGTGAGGGAGAAATGGACCTCCATCCCAGGCTCCTCCAAGGGTATCATGGGGGGAAGGTCTCTGGGTCTGGGGGCCTCACCTCTGATTCTCCTCCAGGAGTTTCTGGATCCGGTTTGAGATATTCTGCTCAGTCTGCTTCAGCTGCTCCTGCAGCCGCTGACGCTCGGCGTCGAGGTAACGCTGGCGCTCACTCAGGCCCTGCTCCAGCCGGGACTGCTCCTGCAGCAGGAGAGGCAGAGGCCCTGAGCCCCTGGGACTCCCTCAGACACGTAGGGCAGTGAGGGGCGACAAAGGGGAGAAAGGGCACTGGATTGGGTGAGAGAACTGAGGGTCCTTTCCCCATCTCATGTGACCTTGAGCTCTTCCCCCCTGTCTAGGCCTCAGTCTTCACCTGTACAACAAGGAGGCTGGCCTAGGAGATTCATAAGGGCCCCCCAGTCCTGGAGGGTAGAATTGAGAGAGCTTAATCATACTGCCTTCCCACATCAGAGAGACTTCAACCTGAGCCGGGAGGCTGCCAGCAGGGAGGGTGCAGACAGGCCTCACCCCACTCGGCTGCTCACAAACCTCCTTGACTGTCTGAAGGATCTCATCCTTCTGACTATTGCTCTGCTGAAGGAGCTGAGCATGCTCCCGCTGCCCCAGTTCCAGGCGCCGTTCAAACTCCAGTTTTTCCAGCATCTTCTGTTCCTGCAAGAGTGTAGATCCTGGGTGACTATCAGCACAGGCCAGCAACCAAGCAAGTCCATCTGAGTGTTAGCACATGGGAGCTGTTGCCACCCCCCCGGGGACCAACTGTAATAAAGTGGGCTGTGCATGGGCAGAGGCTAGTGGTTTAGAGCCCGGGGTTGGAGTCAAGCTCTCCGAGTCTCCATTTCCTCATCTGTGAAATGGAGATACTCTGCCATGCACCCAAGGCTACACAGGGATTCGGCAAGGCTGAAGTATGCAAGAGGAAAATACTATTTTAATTTCTAATTTAGAGGCAGGAAGAAGTCGTTTCCTCAAATCTTTTATATAAGCTGAGAGAAAAAGTGACAGAGGAAAAGTGACAGAGGAAAAAAGACATTTTCTTACCTTCCTCTTCTCATAGTCTGAGAATCTATTCTGGAGGGGGAAAAGATAATGGTCAAGACAAGGCAGGCAGCCGTGGTTCTCAGCTGGCATGTGCGTGAGAACCACCAGGGTGGCCTGAAACAATGCAGACCCCCAGGCCTCTCCCAGACCTACTGCATCAGAACGGTGGGGTGGGTGGGGAGGAGCGAATGGGTGGGACTCCTGGGTTGAGAACCACTGGGCTGCTATGTACTCAGCACCACCAGAGCATAGTTCTGGGGCCATAGCACCGAGACAGCGTGGTGCTTCTTAAAGAAGACCACGAAATGGGGATATCTGATTCCCTTGTATATCTCTAGAACAAACCTGTAATACCCAGTTCTCCCCAACAAAACACTCCTAAAATGCACAAAGGTGTTTGTACAAGTTCCTGCAGAATTGTTCAGAAAAGTGAAAACAGGAAAACACTGGAAAGAAGTCAAATGCCCATCAATAGGTGACCATTTCATAAATCATGGTACATCCATACAATGGACTATTATGCAGCTGTCAAATAATGAGGCGAATCTGTGAGAAAGATGTCCTCCATCTGTCACCCGGTATGTAGCTTGATTCCACTTTTGTAAAACAGCATCAACCAAAGGGTGGTATATGGGAACTGTGCATTTTATGCATGATTTTTCTGCAAACCTACAACCTCTCTAATAAAACAATGACAACAACCACCACAAAACTCAACTCTCAGCATATTTACGTAGAAGCTTAAAAAAAAGTCAGAAAAGATATTCAGTACTCAGTTAATGATGATTACCTTCAGGGGAAGTTTGACATTAACTTGTGTGTGTGTGTGTGTGTGTGTGTGTGTGTGTGTGTGTATTTTTTAGGAGGTACTGGGGATTGAACCTGGGACTTCATACATGTGAAGCGTGTACTCAACCTATATCTGCTCCACTATATATTTTGTATTGTTTAAATTTATAACAAGGTAAATTACTTTTGCAATTAAAATAAATAAATACACACACATATTTATGGCCCCTCTGCTTAGTTATCCAGCTCTGAGACCAGGACCAGCCTCTTGCTGAGTTGTAAAAGCAGCATCTAACAAGGAAATGGGATTTTTCTTATACTGATGATAGGAGTATAATTTTTAAAATTAATCTTTAATTATATAGGTAATATTTGAATATATCCTCCTTGTAAAAAAGTAAAACCTGGCATGTACCTATGGACTACTCCCCAGCCTAATCATGGTTCCCTTCTCTTCCCACACCCCATGCCAGATGGAACTACCATTATTGGACCCAAGCCTATGTATTTACATACATATAATTTGTGCCTTTGAAAAAAATATATATATGTTTGTGCATATACGTAAATGTATTTTTACCAAGGTATAATTGCATACTGTGAAATTGACCCTTCGTAGTGTGCAGTGCTATGAGTTTTGACAAGTACATACATTTGCGTAATCACCATCACAATCAAGACATAGAACGAGTCCATCACCCAAAGAACTTCCCTCTTGCCAACCCTAGCTCCCGACAACTATGGATCTGTTTTCTTATGTATTTATTTTGGGTTATCTTTTTAAACATTGTTTTCTGAGACTTGCCCTTTTCACTTATCCATATGTGCTGGGGACCTGAGTCTATGTAGAACTATGTTGTGGTATGGATAGGACCACTATGAGCTGGTTCAGCCCATTCCTACTGATAGACATTTAGGGTGTATCCGATACCTCATTAGTACAAATAAGGCTGCAGCGAACATTCTTATAATGCCCCTTTGTGGAAGTATTTCTTTGGAGTATACACTGAGAAGTGAAACTTTGGATCATGGGCTATGCCTATTTAAATTTTTGACATATATTGTCAAATTATCCTCCAAAGTGGTGTTACTAACTTCCATTCCCAAGAGCAGCTTATGAGGGTTCCTGCTTCCCCACACTCAAGCCAACCAAAATGATAAAACATAAAAATGTGTGCTAACCTGAGGGGGATAAATGGCATTTCATTGTTTTAATTTTCATATATCTGATTATAAGTGAAGTTGGCCTTTTTGGCGTTTATTGACCATATGTACCTTTCAGTTTTTTAGCTGTTGATATTTTTTCTATTGGGATAGTTTTCTTTCTCTTCTTCATTTGAAAGTGTTCTATTTCTATGTTCAGTCTGCTAACCCTTCATCAGGTCTGTACGCTGTAAATACTTTCTAAGAGTATAAATAGGCGCAATCCCCCTGGAGAGCAGTCCTCTCCCTCTCTGAATCTCATTAAAATGTCAGAAGAAATACAAAATTACAAATGCATTCACAGCAACACTGGAAAACAGGGAAGGGTGGCATTAGGAACCAGAAACTAAAAAAATCACTGGAAGATATAAGGCAGACTGGACTGAACTCATGGAAAATTTTCATGGAAGTGAAAACCCAAAGACAAGGGAAAGTGGGTGGACCAGTCTTCCCAGCAAATCTCCAGAAAACCAACAACAAATCCCTACAAAACCAGCAAACCCTAAGATGGCAGGGGCTGGGAATGGGATAAGGGAAGATCTTCAGGAGCTTGGCAATATCCTGCTTTCCAAGATGCCAAGCCCACAGCAGCTAGTGCTCCCTGCTTGCCCTGGTGCCCACCCTCCCCCTCCCAGCTGCAAAGGGCCCCCTGGGTTGTGAGCCTCCAGTGTGGGAGCAGAGGCCAGAGTTCCCACACAGGAACACCCGGCTAATGTGCACACGCTTGCTGAGCTTCCTCCTCCAGCCTGTGTCTGCTAGATCACCTCGGGGGACCTGAGGGCCAGCATGTCGCTGTGATAACATGTGTGCTGTCTGGCTCCTTTGCCAGACCGAGAGTATCTCCACCCTACCTTAGCATATGGTCGGTGTCCTATACCGTGAATGGCATTTATCCAGGAAATATTTGTGGAGAGACAACAATGAACAATACAGTTATGATCCCCATTCTCCTGAAGCTCAGTCCAGCAGGGGAGAAAGATAATAAACAATTTCCCAGATAAATGAATTTCTTAATTTAGAGTTGTGCCAAGTGTTATCAAGGAAATGCACAGGGTGCAATGAGGACATACAACAGGAGACCTGACCTGGGCTGGCTCAGGGTGGACTTCCAGGGGACATGTTTAAGCTGAGAGCCGCATCAGCCAGGAGAGAGTGAGTGGAGAGCATTCTGGACAGAGGGAACCAACGTTCAACGTCCCCGAGTGGGGAAGGAGGAGGGTTTGTTCAGGGATGGAGGGAAACACAGTACAGCTGATGACTGGTGAGCTAGTGAGGAGAGCCCGTCACGGCAGGCCGTGTAAAAGCACCTAAGCACGTAGGTCTGAATGGAGGTGAACTCCGAGTTTGAGGGATGAATGCAGGGCTGCAGCTATCAACACTCCTCTGTGCTTCCAGGGCCTACACACAGCACGCCAGCAAGCATGCCCCTTACCTGCCACTCCACTTCCTCCTTTGAGAATCTGTCTATGGGCCCATCAGGGCTGTCCCGGGGGTTCTCAGCTCCATCTTGCTCCAGAACGGGCAGCAGGTACTGAGAAGGGGGATAGTAGTCCAGCCCTGACTCTGCAACAGATGGGGCACGAGCGGATCAGGAGGCAAGAGACAGGGCCGGGTACCCGGGAAGCCCCGCTCCAGCACCCTTGCTCTCCTCCTTCCTCTCCCATCCTCGGTCCCATCCATGACTCCATCTGCTGCGTCCCTCTTCCCTAGACTTGGCAGTCTGTGCTGTTTACCAGTCCTACTTCCTGGGCATGGAACGTGACAGGTGCTCAGGAAAGGGAGGCTGAATGAGAAGGTGGGAATGCCATCTGCCTTTTTACCGTCCGAGTGAGAATGAGGCGGTAGAAAAAACCCGAGTTTCGTAGAGAGGCCTGGGTCCAAGACGCAGCTTTAATGATGATTTGTTGTGTGTGTGATCTCAGGCAAGAGGCTCTCCCTTTCTGGCCCTGTATAGTTTTCTCCTGTATAATTTGAAAGCGTTCATACTCCTTTCCCATTTTCTACAGGTTGTTTGCCTTTTTCTTACTGAGCTGTCGACATTCTTTATACACTGCAGTTAATAACCTTGAGCCTAGTAGAGGTGTTGCAGCTATCTTCTTCCAGGTGGTTCCTGGTCTTTTTAACTTTGATGATGGTGTCCTGAGTAAAGATGTTTTTAATTTTGTAGTCAGAGTTACTCACCTCTTTCCCCTGAGAAGGATATAAATAGGCAGTTCACAAGAAATACTAAAAATGTATTCAAACCATCAAGGAAATGACATTAAAATAGGCTCTCTTGTTTATCAGATTAGCAGACTTTTTTTTTTTTAAAGGAGGCACCAGGGATTGAACCCAGGACTTCGTACATGGGAAGCAGGCACTCAACCACTGAGCTACAACCGTTCCTCAACAGACTTTTTAAGTTTAAAGTAATACCAAGTGTCAGTCATGTTGTGAGGGGGAAAAAAAGGGTCCTCTCAGACACGTCTCACGGGAATGTAAACTGGTATAACCACTTCTGGGGCAGTACAGAGAACGCATTCCCTTTAACCAGCAACTCCACATGCTGTCTGCTCTAGAGGAAGAGTCACACAGTATCAGAGAGATGTGAATGAAAATGTTCACACTAGTGGAAATTTGGAAATAACCTCCATGTTCACAACAAGGGGATGCTTACACAAGCTCTGGAGACTCCACAGCAGTGGAAAAGAACGAGGCAGATCTATATGTTAGGACACAGGAAAGTGCCCGACTTATCCTTGAGTGAAAAATGCAAGGCATAGAAAGAATTGGATAGCATGATATCTTTTATGGGTTTTTCTTCTTTTTGTTTTTAAAAGAGTAAAACAAATATTTTACAATAAGGATATAGCCATGTATTGGTTATATAATTAAAACAGATAAAATTTGTATATAAATAAATTGAAGGATTTCTTAAGCTGTATAGTGGGTATATGTATGCTCACACTGCTTAATTCTTTATATCTTTTGTTTACCTAAATATCACATAATTTTTTTTTAAATTAAGAAAATAAAGTGAAGGTCTAAGATCTATGACCTAGTTTGCTATTATTTGTGTGAGATGTGTGTGTGTATGTGTGTAACCTTTTTGTTTGTTTGTTTTAACTGAAATATAATATACATACAGTAAAGAGCACAAAATCTTCTTGTCCGGCTTAGTGAATGTTTAAAAGTGAACGAACATACTCTTATGACCCTGACCCTGGTCAAGATATATAAAATTTCTATAAACCCAATAAACTTTCATGCCCCCTCCATAGGCCCCTGCTCTGTCTTGTGGACCACTGTGGTGATTTGGGTCTCCAGGAATCAGTACTGGTCAGAGCTAGTGTCCTGACCAACAGAAGCATATATTTTTTGTGTCTGGCTTCTTTTACTCACGATATATTTGTGAGATATACCCAGGTTGCTGTGTATAGCAGTATCTTTCTGATTGTGTAGTATTCTTTGTATGAGTATAAATTTATTGCATGAGCATAAAACAGTTTATTTATTCATTCCACTACTGATGGCTATTTGGGTTGTTTCCAGTTTGGACTACTATGAATAATGATGCTGTGAACATTTTTAAACATGGCTCTTGGCATATACTCATAGACATTTCTGTAGGGTATATACTAGGCAAGGAATTGCTGGGCTATAGGGTATTTAAATTTTCAGCTTTAGTAGGTGCTGCCAAATTATAGGGTATTTAAATGTTCAGCTTTAGTAGGTACTGCCAAATAATCTTCAAGTGAATTTCAATTTACACTCCCACCTGCAGAGTATGAAAGTTCCTGTTGCTCCACATCTTTGCTAACTCTTGGTATTGACAGTTTAATTTTGGCCATTTTAGTAGGTGTATAGAAGTATTTCCTTGCAGTTTTAATTTGTGTTTTCCTGTTGACTAAAATGATGTTGAGCACTTTTTTCAGGTGCTAGTGGCCGTATGAATATTCTCTTGTAAAATTCCTGTTCAGGTCTTTGGACAATTGTTTTATTGGGAGGTTTGCCTTTTCTTTGTAGGACAAGAGTTCTTTTTATATTCTAGATGTAAGTCCTTTGTTGGAATCCTGTGTGTTGCAAATATCTTCTCCAACTTTATGGCTTGCCTTTTCTTTCCCTAAATGATATCTCTTGAAGAAGAGAAGTTTTTTATTTTAACGAAGTCCAATTTATTGCTCTTTGATGGATGGTTACCAGTACTGCCTGTCTCCTGCTGAAGAAAGAGGTTAAGGTCCACATCAACATCCAATTGATGCAGGGTCATTTAGTGAAAAGACCATCCTTTCCCACTGCTTTGCAATGGTGCCTTTGTCATAAATTGATGTCTTGGCTATGTTCTGAAAGTTCCACAGGTGACAGGAACCCTGGGTTAAGATCATATGACAGGAGGTAGCCAGGTGACTGCTCTCCCCTCCTGCACCCAGGCCATCGGCAGCCCTGGGTTTTAGCTCCTGCAGCTACCTTGCTACTCCTTCAAGTCCAGACCACCGTCATCTCTCTCCTGGATGACACTGATGGCTTCCTTACTGGTCTCTCATCTTCCACTCTGGCCTCCTCCAATCCCTCTCCTCATGCAGCTGGAGTGATCTTGGTAAAAAGAAAATCTGACCACATTGCTCTACCATTTGACCCTAGGCCGAGCCACCCTCTCCGGCTTCATGTCCCCCACTCTTCCCTTTGCCGTGGGCCCCCCAGCCCCCTGGCCATCTCTCCAACCGAGCTTCCTCCACCCCCTAAGGGTCTTGCATAAACATCCCCTCAGCCAGAAACATCCTTCTCCTCTCCTTTCTAAGTTCCTAATCATCCTCCAGGTTCTAGCTAAATCACTTTCTTGGAGGAGCCTTAGGTCCACATACTCTCTCATAACCACAACTTGTAATTATATTTCCTTGTATAATCATTAGTTTTGCTTGTTTCCCCTGTTTCCTCTGCCAGACCTCGGGCTCCTAGCAGGCAGGGACTGGGGCCGTCTCGGTCTTTGCCATACCTCCAGAATCCAGCCTGGGCCGGCACACATAGCTGTTGGGGTTGGGGGTCACATTTCCTTACTGGGAGGATGAGGCAGGCTGCCTGGCTTTACCTTTGCAGAGGAACTGCTGAATGGCCGCGGTGCCAGCACTGCACACCTCCCGTGAGGGGTAGATCATGGATGAGGCGTCGAGGCTCAGAGTCTGCAGACACAAGGGGACCCCTCTTTATCTGTTTCATTCACTTCACTATTCAACACAATCTGAATCTACCTGATTCCATTATTAATGTGTTTGTGTACTATCTGTCTCTTCTTCCTAGAATGCAAGCACCATGAGAGCAGGGAAAGCTTACCTGTCTTATTTACTGCTGTGTTCCCAGCACCTAGAACAGTGACTGGCATGCAGGAAGCACTCAATTAATATTTTTGGATAAATAAATGCCTTAGTGAAGAAAGGGAAGGTATAGAGAATATGATTCCATTTTTGTTTAAAAATATACCTTTCACATTAGTATATTTATGGACAACAATTTGGAGAAATATATATATATCTAACTCAAAAGTAGTTTCCTCTAAAGAGTAGCATTTACTTTATTAAATATTTTTTAATATTTGAATTTTTAATACACAGTATGACTTTTCATTTTTTAAATTTTATTATTTTTTTAGGAGGTACCAGGGATTGAACCCGGGACCTCATACATGTAAAGCACATGCTCAACAACTGAGCTACATACACCTGCTCCGCTACACAGTATGACTTTTAAGTAAGAAAAACAAAGGATTAGGCACATATTTATATAAGCATGCATGTATCTGAAGCCCAGGAAACAGGGGCCTAGGTTCACACACACATGCCTATACCCATGGTGTGAGTTTTTTAAATGAGCCCATGTCCTGCTGGCTTCTCACTTCCCATCGGTTTTCTGGCTCCACTGAATGTTAGCATTAATTACCTAAGGTCCTGTATGGGAATCTACATCTTCTCTGCCTGAATCACACAGATAAAGGCCTAGGGGCCAGGGAAGTTCTGGAGCGGGGAAAAGGTAGGCAAGCTCTGATTTTGCTGCAACACAGTTAGAGTGTACCCTGAAGCTCAGATACCCCCACCTAGCCCTGGCAGCACAGCCCTAGCAGTGTTCAGTGAGCACACACTGCACGAGTGAGCGGGGAGATTGCTCCAGAGCAGAAGAACTCACTGACCTGGGCTGGGGAGAGGGCTGAGGGGCCCAAGAGCAGAAAATTCCATCCTGGCAAGCTGAATCTAAAGAAAATTAACGGGAAGCGGATGTGGCTCAATCGATAGGGCTCCCGTTTACCATATGGGAGGCCCTGGGTTCGATTCCCGGGGCCTCCTGGTGAAGGCAAGCCAGCCTGTGTGGCGCGGCGAGCTGACGTAGCAGGATGACCCAACAAAGGGAGACAAGCAGACACAGAGAAACACACAGCAAATGGACACAGCGAGCACAAGCAGCAGG
>JAQZBX010041662.1:0-22270 GCA_029593785.1 Cabassous unicinctus | reverse complement strand
TGGAGGTGGAGTGGACATCACCATCCTAGACTCCTCAGGATGGGGGGAAGAGCTATGGACTAGAGTGGACTTACTGGTATTCTACTATAGACATATTGTAATTCAAGCAATGGAAGCAATTACAACATTGATGTGGAGCCAGTGGCCACTGGAGGCTCTGGGGGCAGGGAGAGGGAAAAGCAGTTGTAACATGGGCTTTTTCGGGACTTGGGAATTGTCCTGAGTGACACTGCAACGACCGATATAGGCCATTTTATACTATCATATAACATGCAGAACTGTGTGGGAGAGAGTGTGGTCTACAATGTGAATTATGGCCCATGCTTAATGGCAAAGCCCCAGGATGTGTTTATCAATTGCAATCAATGTGCCACAGTAATGAAGGATGTTTATGTGGGAGATTGTGGGAGGTGTGGCCTATGAGAATCCCTATATTTTGAGTGTAACAGTTATGTAATCTAAGAATCTTTTAAAAAAAGTAAAAATAAAAAAAAATTAGAAAAAAATAAATGTAAGAGCTAAAACCATAAAACTCTTAGAAGATAAATAGGGACAAATCTTCACCATGTAGGATTTGGCAAGGAATTCTTACATATGACACCAAAAGTACAAGCAACAAAAACGATAAATTCAACTTCTTCGAAATGAAAAATTTTGTGCATGAAATGACATTATCAAGAAAGTGAGAAGACAACCTACAGAATGGGAGAAAACAGTTGCAAACCATATATTGGATAAGGGTTTAATATCCAGACTACATAAAGAATTTTTTATAAAACAGCAACGAAAAGACAAATAACCCAACTAAAAGAAAATGGGCAAAGGACTTGAACAGACATTTCTCCAAACAGGATATACAAATGACCAATAAGCACATGAAAAGATGCTCAACACCGTCAATCATTAGGGAAACTTGAACCAAAACCACAATGAGGTATCACTGCACACCCACAAGGACAGCTATCAATAATAAAATAGAATAGAATGAGTGTTGGAGAGGAGGTGAAGATTATGAAAGGAATGTCTGAGTGTTGATTTTCCAGGGCTTTGTGCTTTGCTCAGTTTCACTTAAAATTGAGTATTTATTTCAACGATGATTAAAAAAAAACAAACCATAAGCATATCTGAGACCTTCTCTATTATAAGATGATCAAGAACAGTATTGCCAAGTTAATTTCAATACCCACCTTTGTTTTTATGATTGCCTTAGCCAAAAAGCAAAATTTGGTGGTAGACTTGAGAGATGATGTGATAGTGACTGATGAAGGCTAGTGTGCTCAAGCAGAGCATGTACTCTTTGCCCTAGGTGCTCAATTGAGAGACTAGCCCCAGCTAAGATACTATCCCACAAGAATTGCTGCTCCAATGCAACATTGATGATATAATAAAAACAATAAGTAAATAGGGCTTATTGAGCACCTACTAAATGCTGGGGACAGTGAAAACATTTTAGATAAGGATATTGTATGTAGAGGACTTAGCACAATGTCACTTTAGTCACTTAATACCTCTCTCACCAGTTTTCAAGTCTATAAAATGAAGGTAATTCCTATACTGTAGGCCTTTTAAGAGGACTAAATAAGATTATACCTAAATCTCGGGGACATGCTTAAGTTAGTGTCTGTAACCCCTAAAAACAAAACAAAACAAAATAAAGAAAAAATTACCTTTGTATCTTGTGAAAAAACAATGGCCCTCTCAGCAGCAAGGGACCAATGTTACTTACTTTGTCCTTACAAACACTCTCCTGTCTTGGCTTCCATGACATCATTCTCCTGGCATTCTATTTTCCCATTGGCTGCTGCTTCATGTTTGTAAGCTCCTGTTCCTCCACTTAACCTCTGAACGTTGGTGCTAGGTCCAAGGCCTTTTCTTCTAACTCTTTATAATCTTATCCATCCTCGTGGCTTTTAACACGATCTATGTTCTGACAACTTTCATATTTATAGCTGCAGTTCAAATCTATCTGAGTTCTAAATTTGCATTTCCAGCTGCATATTTGAAATGTCTATTTGAATGTCTCTCATATATCTCAAACTAAATGACCAAAGCAGAACTTGATACTCCTCAAACCTTTCCCTATCCCTCAATTTTCCATCTCAGTAAGACACCATTTACCCAGTTATTCACTTCAGAGTCATCCCTGATTATTCCCTTTCTCTGACTGCATCTCCTTCCCAATCCAATCCACTGCTGGGTACTGTTTGTTCACTACCAAGGATACTGAAAATTCAGTTTTCCATCTCTACTTCTGCTATCCTGATCCAGGCCATCATAGTATCCCAGGAACTGACCATCTTTTAGCTACCATAAAGAGCTTTCTAACTTTCCTCTACTTTAACTTAATTTTCCATAGTTAGAGTAGTTATTTAAAGTTGTGCAGTAGGATCGCCCTGCCTCTGATAATTTCTCAGACCTTCTTTAGTTTCCTTCATAGCATTTTACACAATTTTATTTGATTGGTATGTTTTTGTTGGTTGTGTTTGTCTTCACCACTAAGTTCCATGAAGGTAGGTGCCAAGTTTATATTTCTATCCATATAGTACAAAGCTTGATTCATAACTGGGACTAAAATATTAATTTACTAATTCAAGTATTAGACACTTGGGCAGGACAAGGAGAGAAAATAAGTAAAATACATATCATATTAGATGGTGATGGGGGCTAACAAGAAAAATTAAAAATATGGTCTTGTGGAGGGGAGGCTTACAATTTTAAATGTTTGTCAGGTGACATTTTAGTAAAGAACTGAAGGAGGTAAATGAGAATACTCTCTAGGGGAAGAGCATTCCATGAAGAAAAGGGGGTGCATGCCTGGCATGTGAGCAAAGCCATGGCATGGTATAAATCCAGGAACTGAGGCAAAAAAAATCAAGAGGGCAGAGGGGCAATGGGGATAATGTCAGATTATGTTGGGCTTGTTTGTCCTTATTAGCCTTTATTCTGGAAGTAGGAGTGATTGGAGAGCTCTGAGGAGAGAATAGACACGATGATTTATGTATGTTTTACTTGGATCAGTTTGGCTGCTGTATTGAAAATAGTCAAGACATGTTAATAGCTTGGCTCAGGGTGTCACAAGTGGAAATAATGAGAAGTGGTCAGATTAATTTCTAAAAATGCTGACAGCTTAGATGTGGGTGAGAGAGAAGGTGAGCAATAAGGATAATTCCAAGGAGTCAAAAACTGCTTACTTGGTCATACTGACATCTCAAATTAAAAGGTATGGCCCATTACATATGATGTTAAATAATATTGAGATGCACCTGGTACAAAAGTATTGTATTTACCAGTTTGGTGGGGTACAGAAAAATTAAAACTGGTATTTAAACCAGTATTTCTATTATAAAATATGTTGAACAAAGTGTTTCTTGAAATAGAACACATACAAAAGAAGGGCAGGATATTATGTTACTAACTCTTCATTTAATGCAAAACAAATCTAGTTTGAAACTTGTTTTATTGCTGCAGATTAAAGTTTTCCTTAAAAGCTAGTAGCACTTAAACTAGAGTTGAAACCAACTAAGAGACTTCTTAAAATGGGTTGATAATATACATATTATTAACCTTAAAGTAGTTCCTATACCACACTCCAAGAAAATGCTTTAAAGTGGTAAAACCCTATTTGTATGAAAATGTTTATGGCTGAATTTTGGTAGACAAACTATGGAGGAAAAAAAAAAAAACCCAAGTATTTAACAAACAGGAAATGTTTAATGAATGGTATGTGACATTAGCATTAAAAATAACTATATGGACTATACCAGTATGGGAAAGTCAACAAAAAAGGAATTTAGTGAACATACAGAACACAAATATATATGAAGTATATTTTGATTAACAATGTAAAAATCATTTCCACAATTTAAAAAAAGGTCCTATAATGCCCATGGAGTTGTAAATAGCACTTGTAAATGGGCCTTTTTCAGTGAAAATATTTTCTGATTTTTATTAACTCCAAATTTAAAGTTCATTATACAATTTTAAAAAAGTATACATCTTAGTTAAGTATTTACTTTAGGGATTTCCAGGCTGCTTATAGTACTTTACTGATGTCATAATAAGAATATGACATAAAAAAAAAAAAAAATACAAGTAACTTTTTGCAAAACCTTTGTTGGTTAAGAGCTAATTTCAAATGTAAAACTAAACTATGAAATTGAACCAACCAGAATCCTTTGATTCAGAACGCTAGTTAAAAGCCAATAAAATTCAATACATGGTTTTCAAGGTAGTTCATTTGATCTGGCTGAGGTAAATTCAATATCTGAACAGATCGATTTCAGGATTTTCAGGAAATTGATGAATACTTGTAAAACAGTGCTCTTCTAAGCAGCTATCTTAATATACAACTATTTTCTCGAACCGGTACTACGTCCATCTGTAGTGGACCTTTAAAAACTTTAAAACCATGAACAAGAAACCGGACAGGTTTATGTCCTAAAGCTGGGCTCTCATTTATAGGACACGGTTTTCAAGATACCAAATCTGGGAAAGGCAGAAATGGGAGAGAGCTGACGCTCCCAATCATAGATGGGCAGGGGGGTGGAAGAAAGGGCTGAGGCCGATGGTGCACGACCCTCTTACCTCCAGTTTCTGTAATTCCCAGACGCATAGGGGAACGGCAACCACTATGGACACCAGGTAGATGACCACCGCTAAAGGTCGAATCCACTGTCTCCAGTTCCTCCAAGTACAAGTGCAAGGCATGTTTTCGCACAAATCTCTTCCGCGTAGCAAGGACAAAGAGCTCGAAGGAGATTGTAATGGGGAGTCCTGCGCTCTAGCTGTTTTGTCAACTCGCATACTACGGAGAAAGAACTGTTAGGCGACTTTACCAGCAACTCGAGCCGCCTGGTCGGCGGGAGTTCTGCTTTCGGCTGCTGCCGCAACGGCGGCTGCCCAGGGTGCTACCGGGAAGCTGTGAGGGCAGCATCTTTTCTTTCCCACCTCACATCTACCCAGTTCCTCCACGGTAGAACCTCCAGGTGGAACCGCTGCCCTCACCTGGGGATCGCCCTGAGCTCCGCCTGCACCATGGCCTCAAGAAGAGCGGCGCCGACCAGGTCCGGCCTCGAGGGACCCTCCACACAGTCCGGGTGCGCCCGCTTGCTCTTTTCCTTGGGGGTCGAGCTTCCTCCCTCCGGCGCTCGCAGGTGTCTTTTCGTCCGACTATGCGGACAGAAGAGAAGCGAGGGCTCAAACCTGAGGACCCCAGGATTTCCTCGCTCGCTACCACCGGACAGCCCGCATCGTTTAACCCAAGGCCTAACCCCGAATTTCGGCTCTCTTCCGCTTCCGCCCCTGCTGTCCGAGGGAGGTGAGTCGCCGTCAGCGCCAAACAGGGACCGCCCCATCCGGCCCACCTCTCACTCTCTGATTGGCCACTAGCGGGGGCAGGGCTGTGAGGTTGCACGTGAAGTGTAGAGGAAGGAAGACGTGATTGGAGGGTGTAGGAGCTGCTCTGGTGTCCCAAAGGCCCTTCAGAAGGATTTTGCAAGCGGCTGGAATAGTTAGAGAACACTTGAGGAACATCTGCTACATTCTTTTGTTGACCTTATTACAGTTTCAAATAGCTTTAAAGCCTGGGTAGTAAAGGACAGTTCCTTTAAAATTGAACTGGAAGGGAAAAGGCCGTTTTCTGCTTAAAAGATCTCCGATTCTCTCTGGACGTGGCTCCTGGAGGCAGCTGGAATCAGAAGGCAGAGAGGAATGGGGGACTTTGGCCTCGCCTCTCAGATGCTAGAATGTAGGGGTAGACTGCTCTGTATTTTCTGAATCCTGCAGAAGGGCCTTTCTAAAACTAGCTTAATTTTAGAAGCAGGTGCAAATTCAGAAACTTAATTTTAGAAACCGAATGCCCTTTGCGTGTTTGGAACTTGTGCTAAAAACATAAGGTTGACATTTCAAAAAGTTGACATTCTGACTGATGAAAGGAGTTTTTGTGGACTTAACGCCTTTTTAACTAAACCTGTAGAGCAGACAATTTGCTCTTTTTCGTTTAGATATGCGATTGTGTTTGTGTCACTTTTATTACGGGCTGTTACTGAACTTGCTGAATGAATTTTACCACAGAGTTCATTTCTTTACTAGAAAACTGATGCTTAAATTTATTGGAACTTCTCACTCTGAATTTTTGGAGAAATTCCAGTTATTGTTCCAAAACCGACTTTGAAAAATCATGGATTTACTTTTGTTTGTTTTTGTTATTAAGAATAAGTTCACTGATTTTAAAGGGACCGTGCAGTAAATTTGAAGTAACAGGGCACAAGGCTTAACTTTAGAGCCAGGATAAGGTGAAGTAGAAGATTCTACCACGTATGACTAAGTATATGGAAGCCGGAGATGCTCTCCTTTTCACTTCTGATATACTTTTCTGATTTTACTTCGAGCATACTGCATCCTTTGAACTCTAGCATGTCTGTCGGGCAGAAAGTTCCCAAATTCTCATTTCATGGTGCCCTTGGTGTCTCAGTAATTTTTTCATGGTGCTCCTAGACCAAAGAAATACTTAATGCTTCCATTTATTAATTAATTAGGACCAAACAACTTATGATGTCTTGACAGATGTTGCTGTGTTTCCCTCAAAAATTTTTCTTGGCCTTGCTTCTTGTTTCATCCCAGATTCTATTTTCCACATTTCCAGGCTTGACTAACATTAATTCCTGATGGCTTTCTTTGCTTTCAGTTTTAATTTGTACATTGTTGATTCAGGTTTTTCTCCCAGTATATTAACTTTTATATTGGGTTTTCTTTATAAAGGCTCTTTGTTTATACTACTGAAATAAATATTTAAATGAATAGAACATTTGCCCTCATCTTCAAAGAGTCTATTGCTAGAATTACTGGATTAATTACTATAAGGCTCTCTAATTTCCTCACAAGAAAGGTGCTAAAATATCTTAAGCTACCTGATAATGCTTAGGGGTATATGTTGTCCTTTATCACCTAAGTGAGGAGGATACTGTGAATGGTGCAAACTTGCATAGTAAATAAAAAATTACCTTTTCTATAAATTATTACTTACTAGATGAACTTTTCACTAGCTTGATCTGCTGAGGAATTTTTTTTTCTTATCTCAGTTGATGTTTTATTTTTAGACTCATTTCAGCCACACTGCTGGAATATCAAGTTACAGGAAAAGGAATGCGGAAAAACCTTAATAACTTTAAAGAAATAACAAGATTCAAAACTAGATAATTCTGAAACTTTGGAAGAAAAAGGTTTCTGATCAGGAAGAAGGTTCTGTGCATTATAAAAAAGGTGAGAATGGAAAAATGTCTTTATACTGGGATAAATTCTTTTATGATTTAAATAAAAATTAGCATGCCATTTATTTGTACATTAGATGCCAGACTGAGATGATTCCCATAGAAAGAAGGCTTTGATTTACATGAGGTATGGTGAATTCATGGGAGAATTTTGTCCCATGACAATGTCTTTGTTTTTTCCCTCCCTGCTTGACACTCTCCCTAGAATTATCTCTAGGTCAGGATATAAGAATCAGGCAATTGTCCCAGGAACTAGTTGTTTTCAAGTCCCCCCTCCATTCTCAGGTACCCTAACTTTGTAATTAGTGTCCCCAGGGAAGAAAATTAAGGGGAAAAATTACCTTGCCTGGTTGTATTAGTCAGGGTTCTCTAGAGAAACAGAACTGACTGGAGATATCTGTAAATATTATGAGATTTTTATAAAAATGGTCTCATGTGATTGTGAGGGTAAGCAAGTCCAAATTCCTTAGGGCAAGCCACAAACAGGGAATTCTGATGAAGGTTTTTGATTAATTTCCCAGGAGATACTGGCTGGCTGAAATAGAGATGGAAATTCTTCCCCTCACTGCTGACATCATGACTTCTTTTTTTTTCTTTTCTTTTCTTTTCTTTTTATTTATTTTTTTCCCATAACTTCTTTTAAATACTTCAACTGATAGGATGAGACTTCTATCATCATTGAAGGCAGTCTCTTCAGTTGATTGTAGATATAATTAGCCATAGATGTAATCAACTTACTGATTTAAGTCCATATACTATCTTCACAGTAACAATCAGGCCAGTGCTTGCTTGACCAAACAACTGGACACCATAAACTGGCCAGGTTGACACATGAATTTAACCATCATACTGGTGTATTAGTTTCATTTTGTTGCCATAACAAGGGACCTCAAACATAGAGGCTTAGATAATACAATTTTTTTGTCTTATTGTTCTGGAAGTCTGAAAAGTGTCTCAGAGGGCTAAAATCAGGGTGTCAGTGGGGCTGTGCTCCTTTCTGGAGGCTCTTGGGGAGAATCTGTTTTCTTGCTCATTTTGGTTGGTGGCAGGTCTGAGATCCCTATTGGAATCGTAGGTCTGAGGTCCCTGTTTACTTGTTAGCTGTCAGCTGAGGGCTGTTCCTAACTTCTAGGGGATGCCCACTTTCCTTAGCTTGTGGTCCCCTTACGGTACCTTCAAAGCCAGCAACAATGAGTCGAGTCCCTTTCATGTCGTGTCTCTGTGTCTCTCTCTGATCCCCTCTTCTTCATTCATCTTATAGTTTTAAGGATCCATTTGATTAGCTTGTGCCCACCCAGGTAAACCAGAATAATTTCATTGTCTCAAGGTCTTTAACCTTAATCGCATCTGCAAAATCCCTTTTGCCATGCAAAGTAACATATTTGCAGTTCCGGGAAGGACATGGACATCTTTGGGGGTGGGGAGGGGCAATATTCTGCCTAACACACCTCGTGTTAAAAAAGTGACCTTAACCTGAAACAAACTGTTGTCAACATTCAATCATTCTACAGTTTTCAGTTTTGTACATTGTCTATTGATATCCAGAACTTAAAGACTTTTCTACATCCACTAATAAATAAGCATCTAAAGACAATTCTTTCAGAATATTTAATTATATAGGATAAGGGGAGGAGAATAGTTAAAGGGGGACATGAAGATGAAATGTGGGAAATTTTTTTTCCTCCCCAAATGGAAGAAAACAACCACCACAACCTGTAAGCATGTTTAAAAGCTGATAGAAAGAGCAAGTAGAGTAGAGCTGAGTGTGGCAAATGCTAGTTCTCTCCCCAAATCTGTTCTTTCCTTCTGCCATAGTAAAAGAGTTTTAGCTAGGCACATAGTCACCCAGCCAGAAACTACATTTTCCAAGCTCCCTTACAGGTAGGGTTCTGAATACTGATTGAGTCCTTCCAGTAAAATACACTCACCTGAAGTGTATTTGGAAGGTAGAAATGAAATGGCCAGGACAGTTGTGTTGTTCTTCCAGCAGCATTCTGGGGTTCATTGCTAAGAAACTGGCGGCAGCATCTTGACTTGATTCCCTGTTATTCGCAAGCAGCCCTGCCACCACCTAATCATACCCTCGAGGAGGGCCTGGCAGACATTATTTTCAACAAGCATTGGGGAAAAGGGGCAACTTTGGTGGCTCTCCTCTGACTTCCAGAGAAGACAGTGGGAAATGCTACAGAACTGGATTTTCTGATTACAGGGGGATAATGGGATGCTGGAGTGGTAGAGGATAGATGGTGGAGCTTAACTGAGAGAAATGTTTACGTGCAGTTACCACAATGAGTCACAGAGATGGAATGGTAATAAGGGTGTTTTGAAATGAAATAAATGGGCAGCCTACTAAAGGTTTTCTTTGATTCATAATATTAATAGAAGGGATACTTCTAGGTCTGCTGGGCAGAAACTAGTCACCATTGTTAGGATTCATGGCTTCTTACCAGGCTCACAGACCTAAGCCTGTTCACAGATCTCAGGACCCTCAATGGTGATGGAGGCCGGGTACCTTTGAGGAGGCACCCTGCAATGCTGCCATTGGTGTATACGGTGAGTTTCCTCCCAAGCCTTCTGTGGAATCACCTGAAGCTCTTTATGCAGGGGGCTGTACACTGGGGAAAGGAAAATGCCCAGACATTCTGGCAGCTATTCTGACTTTAACACTGGTCCTCCAGAGACTCAAAACACTAACATTGTCCACCAGTCAAAGTAGGGGCCTATTTGTACATATATGGTGGATACATAGCTGTTTATTTGTTCTTAGGAAATGTACATAGTGTTAAGAGCCTGAAGTATGCAACCGACTCTCAAATGTTTAGAAAATGATAGATAGGTAGGTAGATAGATAGATAGATAGATAGACAGACAGGCAAAATGCCTATAGTGGGTAAATATGGATATTTGGGTAGAGGGTATGTTGGAGTTCTATGTATTATTTCCATATTATTTTTGCAACTCTCTTAAAAGTTTGAAATTATTTCAAAATAAAAAGTTAAAAATAAAGTAGCAGCTTATGGATGTCAGGTGTTACATGAAGTTTTGGTCCAAGTTACTCTAACAGTGGGTCTAGTGGGACTGCAGACCCATCCTTTGGTTATTATTTCAATCCCAGAAGATATGGTGGGAATATGAATATAAATATATACATTTACATATATATATATGCATACACGTATGCATACATATACACATACATGTCCTTGGTAACTGGTAGAGCACCCATTTTGTTCTTTGTCCTGTGAATTGAGGGCTATCATGAAAGGAGGTACCCCTGGAACTTTTCTCATACAATACACCAAAATAGTAAATGGTAAGCAATATTGCTGGGGGCGTTGTAAAAATTATCACTGTCATAAAAATGTTGACCAGAGCAAAAGCCTGATGATCCTTGGAATATGGTAATAGATTATCTCAAACCTTTCTCAAACCTGTCTGTTGCAGCTAGGGATTTAGATACAGGATAGTTACTGAAACAAATCATAGTCCCTGGCACCTGGCATGCAACCACTGACCTGACAAATGCATTCTTTTCCATCCCAATCAGTAGGCAAAATCAAAAGCAGTTTGCATTTACATAACAGAGAAAAGGGTATATATTATATTCTACAGAACATCACAGTCCTTTGCATTGATGATATTATGTTAATTGAACCTGGTGAACAGGAAGTAGAAAAGTTACATACCAGAAAATGGAAGATAAACTTTGTGAAAGTTCAGAACCTGCTGCTTAGTGAAGTTTCAAGAGTCTAGTGGTTTGGGCCATATTAGGAAATTCCTTCTAAAGAGAGAGACAAGTTGCACCATCCACATCCCGTCAAGCATTGTGCCTCTTTGGATTTGGGCAACAAAACATACCATATTTGGGCAAGCTGTGCTAACCCATTTGTCAGATAATCCATAAACTGCCAGTTTTAAGTGAGTGAGTCCTGGGCTAAGACTGAGTTTGGCAGCAGGTCCACACAGGCTGCCTGCAACTTTGGCCTTATGATCTAGCACATCCAATAGCAATGGAAGGTGTGGTATATATGGCAGCAGAGATGCTAATAGAGACACTGGGAGTTCTAGAGCAGATTCTTAGGATTCTGGAGGTAGGCCATGCTGCAACTATTTGTTTGCAAAGCAGGTCTTAGCTTGCTCCTGGGCCCTGATAGAAATTACACACCTGACTCTGGGACTCCAAGTAATGACACAACCTAAATACCCATTGCAAACTATTATCTGATCACTGAGCCATAAAATTGGGCATGCCAAGTAGCATTCCACTATATAATGGAAGTGGCAATTACAAGGCCTGACCCTAGCTGGTCCAGAAGGTACCAATAAGTTACACAAGCCAATGGCTCATGGTACCTGCTATCTGTGATTCACTGTCTCTCAACCCTCAGCTATAGCCTCATGGGGCCCTATAAGTGATTCTTAGAGGAAGAAAACATGTAGATTCTTGGGGTAGTGGTTATATGGTGTATTAATCAGTCAAAGGGGTGCTGATGCAAAATACCAGAAATCTGTTGGCTTTTATAAAAGGGTATTTGTTTGGGGTAGAAGCTTACAGTTACCAGGCAATAAAGCATAAGTTACTTCCCTCACCAAAATCTGCTGCCATGTGTTGGAACAAGATGGTGGGCGATGTCTGCGAGGGTTCAGGCTTCCTCCTCCTCCCAAGGTTCCGTGGTCCAGCTTCTTCCAATCTTAGCCACAGACTGGGACAAGTCTTGTCTCTCTCTTGGGGCTTGTTTCTTTCTGGGCTCAGTTGCTCTGCTCTCTCCATAAAGCTAGCTGTAAATTCTCAGGCAAGTAGCTCATCTCTCTTCCTGGGGCCTCTGCAGTGTCTACTACCTTCTGTCTTTCCTCCCATATCTGATTCTTGGTGTGCTTACTTCCAGGATCAAAACTCCAGCATCAAGACTACAACCAATCCCTCTGTGTTCTTCTCCTGTGTGTTTTCTCTGTGAGTTCCCACCCACCAATCAACCTTAATCATTATTTACTCAAGTAAAAGTGAAACCTCTGAATCCAATACACTCTAATACACCCAGAGGAAAAGACCAGTTTACAAACATAATCCAATATCTATTTTTGGAATTCATAAACAATATCAAACTGCTACACATGGGTATACACATTTTTCAAAACTAATGGAACTGAACACTTAAAATGGGAGCATTTTATTGTATGCACATTATCCCTTAATAAAGTTGATTAAAAATAAATGTAGAATAAACAAACAAACAAAAAAGAAAACAAAAATTAAATGTCATAGCTCACAGATAGAACTGCATGCTATGCAAGTACCAGGTGGAAACTGAAGGCTGCTGCACTGTTAGGAAAGTCCTTCTAAAAGGAGAGACAAGTTGCAGTACCTTGCACCATCCACATCCCATCAAGCATTGTGCCTCTTCAATTCCAGGATGACCCTGGAAAATGATGGTGAAGGGAAATTCTTTCACTGGGCAGAACTTTGGGTGGTATAACTGGTTGTTCACTTAATATGGAAGGAAAAGTGGCCGAGATTAGGGTCTATGCAAATTCATGTGTAGTGGCTGATGGGTTAGCCAGCTGGTCAGCACTTGGAAAGAACAACATTGAAAAACTGGTGACAATTATGTCTGGGGGAAGGGGTGTGTCCACTACTCTTGTGATATTAATATATTGGTGTCCCACATAAATGTCCACCATAGCGCAGCCACAGTGGAGAAGGCTTTCAATATTTAACTGGACAAAAATATTCTGTGGATTACAGTCAACTTCTTCCCCAGTCACCCCAGAGCTTGTTTAGTGAACACATGTATAAAGTAGTTAGAAGGGTAGGGAATGAAATTTATGAATGAGTTCAACAAATTATTATTCCCCTCACCAAGGTTGACCCAGCTACCACCACTACTGGTACCCAACCTGCCAACAACAGAGGCCAATGCAGAGCCCCTGATATGGAAATATCCTCCAAGGGACCTACTATCTGCTTTTTTCCTGTAGGATTGATTATTGAGAAACAGTGGTTAGTGTGTCTGCCTACAGGATGATGTATATCCCTTAGACTGGACCAATGGCCAATGGAGATGATGGGCATCATCTCCCCATAGTGAGGATGCATGGGTCTGGGAATCAGAGGGTGGTGGGAGTGGTCCCTCTTATTATATTCCATGATCCAAGGGAAGAATTTTTGCTTTATGGTCATCGTTCAGGTTATTGGAAACTGAAAGTGCCTGGGCAGTTTGGGGTCTCATGCTGCTGAACAGCAGCATGCATGGGGTGAGGGGGAGGTCTCTGTACTGAATGGGGTGATTGATCCCACTTACCAGGAGACTGATGCAGTTATGCTGTTCAACTTGGAGAATTGCAGCAGCTCTGTTTTATGTTATTTAGTTGTTTCTTTTCTCCCTCTCCATTCCCATATTTTATATGTAAAACAACTACATATAATTAAGTGATTACTATTTTAGGTTTCTGGTGGGAAAATGTCTGAACTGCTGTTACCTTGTGATGGAATTTCATGTGTCCCTGTGATGGAGATTGTATTAGTCAGCCAAATGGGTGCTGATGCAAAATACCAGAAATCAGTCGGTTTTTACAAAAGAGTATTTTTTTGGGGTAGAGGCTTACAGTTACCAGGCCATAAAGCATAAGTTACTTCCCTCACCAAAGTTTGTTGCCACGTGTTGGAGCAAGATGGCTGCTGACATCTGCCAAGAGTTCAGGCTTCCTGGGTTCCCCTCTTCCTGGGGCTTGCTTCTCTCCGGGCTCAGGCTTGCGTCTCTCCACAAGGCCAGCTGTAGACTATCAGGCAAATGGTTCATCTCTTTTCCTGGGGCCTTCTCTCCTTCATCACGACCAAGCTGCTCTGTGTGCTTACTTCCCTGGGCTCCAGCATTAAAACTCCAAACTTCCTTCTCTGCAGTGCAGTTTCTCTGTGAGTCCCTGTCCACCAAGGGGCAGGGACTCTACGTCCTACTGATGTGGCCTAATCAAAGCCTTAATCATTATTTAATCAAGTAAAACTTCTGAATCCAATACACTCTAATACACCCAGAGGAAAAGACCAGTTTACAAACATAATCCAATATTTCTTTTTGGAATTCACCAATAATATCAAACTGCTTCAGAGATGTATGTTTCATCTAGTGTAAAGATGAAAAGGGAAGCAGAAAGACAAAGAGCAAACATATTCCATCTCTCCATTAAGATCCACTTTCTACCCGTTTGTACTCTGCTCTGTACTCCAGTGGCTGACCCGCATGTGTGACATCAAAGGGTTCCAGTGTCCTATAGCTTCTGGTTAACTTCAACCTATAGAGAGCCCTGACAGGATATCCAAGGGAGGGAAAAGAGTAAATCAGGATATTTATTCCCACCTAACTGTGAAGTCTTTATGAAGTCTCTATGGACAGCTCTGTCTCTTGACAGAATGTCTGTGCTCCTCCCAAGTTTGCTTTGCTACTCAAAATGTGGTCCATGGATCAGCAGTATCTGTACCACTTGGGAATTTGTTAGAAATGCAGAATTTGGACCCTATCCCAAATCTATGATTAGAATCTGGACATTCTAATGTTTAATCTGCACATAAAAGTTTGAGAAGTGCCACTCTAATAATTTTCCTTCTCGAATCTAATAAACTCCTTCCATTCCTCTCCCTCTTTCTATCTCTTTGGGCTTAGGGGTGGTGATGATGCCCATGGTTCTTTGTAGTTCCTACTATCCCTTGTAGTTCTCTTACTCCCCAATCACACATTGTAGTTAGATTCTTTGTAAACAGTTCCTCAAACAATTAATCCTAATTTGAAAGTGTCATCTGTCAACTATTTGCACTCTCTGTCTCATATGGGGAGTAATCAAATGATTTTTTTTCCTTACAGGGTAGAAGGGGATGAGATCCAGAGAAGAGTAGTCAGGATTAGCCCTACACAAGAGGAGGGACAACTCTTTTGTTGTATTAGGTTGGGAGGAGGTGCAGGTAGATTTGCAGTTGGGTGGAAGTTGAGGAATTTCAAAAGAAATGTAATGTAGGAGGTGAGGTCACCTGTTAAGTGTGAGGGAGGAGATAATGGTTGGAGGGTTGATTTACTGAAGAGAAACCAAGTAACTGCTATGGAGTATGGGAAAGAGAGCTGACTGGGAGACTTAGAAGGATTCCAGGGAGTACTGAGGCCTTGTGGCTATTGGAGACCATGAAATTATAGTGGTGGTGTTCTTTACAGTTATGGGATATTTCTGTATCAGGATTCAGCTGCCAAGGATAGCATTCAGCTGCCAAGAGTAGCATTCAGCTGCCTGTTCCTAGGGTAGGGACAGAGAAGGCAAGCAGGGAAGACGAATTAATCCAGTGTTGGAGTTTTGCCAGGCTGGTGTGGCAGAAGGAGACTGGGGCTCAGGAGTTGAGAATTTTGGCTACAGAATGCTTGAAGGGGACCATGAAGTCTAAGCTTCATATAGAAGGATGGGAGTGGGAGAGAGGACTGGATGTGCTAATGAGATAAAGCAAAGGGGACATGAAGACTTAATGAAAACAAATCAGAGAATAATGAGCAAACTGGAGGCATTTTGTGGTCAGAAGGCTGGATGTTTGAATATAAGATTTCAGAGGTATCCATGGGAGTAGGTGGGTGATAATGGAGGAGGTCAGGGAACAAAGAAGCTAGAGTGGAGGATGACTCTTCCAAGAGGACATTGACAAGAAAAAGGAGGACAGCAGCACTCAGAACAAAGAGGAAGACTAAGGCACATGCTAAATTATTAATTAATAAGGGAGGTCAGATGATAATTGCATGAAGAAAAATAGAGGATACCATAGTTGAATGGCATGGATCTCCAAGATGCAGGGATTTTGACATCAAGATGGCAGAGAAGTGACACTCTGGAAAACACACTGGGAAGCAGGGAGGATGCCTACCCCACCTCTGGACCCTGCAGTGTGAGAGAGGATGTGACCATTCTGCTATTCCAGCCATCTACTGAATTTGTTATTTTAACAATTGTATTTTTAAATGCCAACTGTCTCTTTTTTGTAGTAGTCTTTTTTGCATAATGTGTGTCCTTTTTCTGTGGCTATTGTTTATATGTGTTTTTAAGGTTTTAAGCCATGTATTTATATACATTTTAAGTCCCCCCACCTTTGTTTCCTATAGCACAGCTCTTTTACTTATGTTGATCTACTATTGACTAAATTTGGCTTTCCTCAAAGATATGGTAATTATTGGTTATTTGTGTTGAGGAACTAGATTGAATGGTAACAATAGCAGAAATATATCTCCTCCCTGTTCATCTAGCCATGAATAAAACGACTGATTTCAGGAACTCTGGTTCTAGTGGTTGTTTGGGGGAAATAAAGGGAGGACATGTAGCCAAATGGCTGTCCATTAGGGGATGTGAATAGTTTGGGATATTGTAACCCTTCCTCACTGTGGCAGCCTTAAATTATCTGGGTGCAGGGCTCATGCATAACCAGTTCTCCCATCCTTCCTGGACCCTGAAAGGAGTACACTCTCCTGTTCCACTTGCAGTTAGGAGAGACTGGTTCTGGCCAACAGGTTATGAGAGGAAGTCACATATGTCACTTCCAGGCTGAAATAAAAAATATATGTATTTCAAAATTTCTAAAATTTACAAAAACTCTGTACCCACCAAGCAACAATTCCCCTGAAGTATTTACTGAAATATTTACTTGCTGGAGTAGGACCCTCCAGCACTCTCTTCTCTACTTCACCAAACCTGGAAGCGTCATGTCAAAATGGAAGTGCACAAGATGGAAGCAGCCGGAAGTTCTCGGCCAACACATGGAAGCACAGGTAACCTTATGGACCCACAGCAGACTTTGCATGGGTGATAAACTTTTGTTGCATTAAGCCACTGATATTTTGGTATAGTATGTTTCCTGCATCCCAATAGCCTATACTGACTAATACATTGGGTCCACTTCCTGTTTCTCTGTTCTCCAAGCTCCCATTCATTCATTGAATCCATTTAAAAAAATAAACTTTGTTTTTCAGAACAGTTTTGGATTTACAGAAAAATTTTAAAGATAGTACAGAGATTTCCCATATACCTCACAACCAGTTTCCTCTATTATTAACATCTTACATTAGTATGGTACGTTTGTTATAATTAATGAACCGATATTGATACATTTTTATTAGCTCAAATTCATACTTTATTCAGATTACCTTAGTTTTTGCCCAATGCCCTTTTTCTGTTTCAGGATCCTATCCAGAATAGCTACCACATTATATTTAGTTGTCGTGTCTCCTTAAGCTTCTCTTGGCTGTGACCGTTTCTCAGACTTTCCTTGTTTTAGATGATCTTAATAGTTTTTAGGGGTTCTCGCCAGATATAGACTTTTGTAGAACATCCCTCAATTTGGGTTTGTCTCATGTTCTCCTCACGAGTAGACTGGAATAATGCAGTTTGGAGAGGAAGACCACAGAGGTAAGTGACATTTTCATCTTATCATATCAACATTTCATCTCCTCGTCATGTCAACATGATTTATTACTGCTGATATTGACCTTGGTCATCTGACTGAGGTACACATTTCTTCACTGGAAAGTTACTTTCATTTCTCTCCCTTTCTATACTGTACTGTTTGGAAGGAAGTCCCTACCTGTAGCCCACATGTAAGGAATGGGGAGTTATGCTCTACATCCTTGAAAGCAAAGTATCCACATAAGTTATTTGCACAAGAGATTTTTCTCTTCTCCCCCATTTATTTGTTTGTTTATTCAATCACTTATTTATATCAATATGGATTCATGGATACTTATTATACAATTTGGATTATAGTCCAATATCACTATTTTGTTTAAATTGTTTCAATTTTGGCCAATTGGAGCTCTTTCATTTGGCTCTTATGTTCCCTTTGATATATCCTTGTTGTTGTGGGGTTTAAGTGTATTTGTTTATTTATTTATTTTTTTTAGCAGCACTTCCTTACTTTCTGGTACTATAAGATGCTAAGATGCTCCAGGCTCACCTTGTAAATTTCTTGACCTGGCACCTAGAATCTGCCATTTCTCCAAGGAGTCCTGGTTCCTTCTTTTTTTTGGAGAATGCTATTAGAAACCAAGATCTGGATGCTAGGTGTGCTCATTGCTACTGGCATGTCATTGCTTCCAGGTTTTCTCAGTTGATGGAGAAAGAGAATACATATGTAGAACTACCTGTGGTGTATCACCTTATTTTTTGAAGCACATCATTTGTTTGTAGGACTGTGTCAGTGAATGCGGAAATGCAAAAAGTATAAACTCAGGTTTTGATTTCAAGGAGATACTAATTTGTTTGATGAGGCAAGAGAGATACTAATTTGTTTAATGCGGCAAGAAAGATATACATGGGAAAGTTAAAGAGTAGAAGACTATGTAAAAATATTTCAAGACTGTATGATGAAGTGTCAAATGAATAATATAAGCTGTAGACTTTACTTATAGGTCTTATTTCCAACTCTTTCTTTGTGTCTTGATTCTCCAAATACACCAGTGGTTCTTAAAGTGTGGTGCCTGGATCAGCAGCATTATCATCACTTGGGCACTTGTTAGAAATGCAAATTCTACTGCCTCATTCTAGACCTACTGAATCTGAAACTATGGGGTGGGGCCCAGGAATCTGTTACTTTATCAAGCCCTCTAGGTGATTCTGATGTAGCTGAAGTTTGAGAAGCACTGCCCCAAGTCCATGGTGAAGTGCACAAAAGAAAATCACGTGAGTAACAATGTATTTGGGGAAAATAGAATTTGAAAATAAGTCCTACTTTAGAGAGCTGTAGTTAAAGCTTTATCTAGGGGCTTAACCCTGTCACTGGCCAAATACCGATATTCATTTCCTCTCATTCCCCAAGCCTTCGATATTTTTTGGGGGGTGGGGAGGGGTGGATGGAGGCAGGGGAGTTCTCTTTTAACTGTGTCAAGTGACAGCTTCCTTAGCCCTGCTGGGTTTTGTCATTGATATTTTCTTTTCTTTTGAATATCTTTCCAAAGAGTCTCACTATTTTGGTGTGCTGGTGGCCCTCTCTATCAGATAGGATATAGATAGAGCTGCTAGAACAGATTCCCAAAATACAAGTGTCTTAACTAAGATAAAAATGAATTTATCCCTCATGTAACAGTTCAGTCATAAACAGCCCACTGCTGTGTAGTGACTTTGTGGTGTCAGGAGCCCAGACTCCTCCTGGTTTCTCTGCTCTCTCTAGAATGTTGCTTTCTTTTCCTTGGTTCACCACCAAGCTACCAGAAAATTGGAACAAGGAGGGTCCACGCCTTCCTCTTCAGAGCACAAACCAGAAGTTGCACACCTCATTTCTGCTCACATCTTATTGGCCATAAATTAGTGCCATGACTACATCTACCTGTAAGGGAGGCTGAGAAATGTAGTCTTTATTCTGGGTGGTCATGTGCCCAGGTAAAAATCGGGGCATCTTTTAGTATCAAGGAAGGAGGAAACAGATTTTGGTGGACAACTTTTTGTCTCTGCTATACATCACTATTAGAGTTTCCCCCTTATGAAGTTTGCGATGATTGACAGGTCATAGGACTGTGAATCAATGCCCCTGTGGCATAGGTTGAAGAAAGGCAGGCTCCAGCCATAACCCACCTGACAGATTGAGCAAATCATCGAGGCCATCCCCTCCCAAGAATAAAAAAAATGGAGCAGATAAGGGCCATCATCACCTCTAAGCACCACCAACCCCTCCCACATTCCAAGACCTCCTAGCCCACTCCCCTCTGGCCATTTGGCCCCAGGCTGTACTCGGTTTCCCCTGCCTATTGATGTACTGTATAAAGCCATATCCACCAACCCCTGGGGGTGGGCTGAAGTTTCTCTTCAGAACCCCGACCCCCCACCCCCACCCCCGCCCCCGCCATGCCGACAGGGGGGCTGAAGTCTATTCTTCAGACCCCCTCTGTTGGGAGAGTTTCCCAATAAACTTTCTGCCTGCAATCGTCAGTCTGTGTCCCAGTGAACACTGTTTTTCTCTAACAATCACTTTTAGCACTTTTGTATATCCTGGACTTCGGTGGATATACAAGTGACTTTAGTTTATTTTTTTAAATGCCTTCCATCCTTTCAATGGGAGTTATAGAGAAAAGATAAATATTTATGTTTAGTTTTTTGTCTTGAGCCAGAGCCTGTGCCTGTGACCTATTTTCCAACTGCCTTTTTTTTTTTTTGAGGTACTATGGCTGGGGATTGAACCTGGGACCTCACGTGCGAGAAGCTGGCACTCAGCCACTGAGCCACATTGGCTCCCCTGAGTTGGTTTTTGGTTTATCGACTTCTTTGGTTTTTGTTTTTAGGAGGCACTGTGGACGGAACCCGGGCCCTCCCATGTGGGAAGCAGGTGCTCAACTGCTTGAGCCACATCCACTCCCCTCCAACTGCTTTTTATTAGCTGTCCTTTCTTCTACATGTTTACCTGGGGACCTCCCATTTCTTTTGGTGTTTTCTTTGCTACTGCTTGCTCTTGGTTAGACCGAAGTTGAGCCATACCTTCTAACTTAAGGACTGATCTTTTCCTTGTCTATAGAAGACAATTGCCATAAATTGGCTACCCAGCATCTAAATTCCTTCCTGTTTTAAGGGATCCAGAAACGTTCCGATGAGGACCCCAGCTCTCATTGTGGACAACAAAGGGGGTAAGATAATCCATTGATTTCCTCATCCCCTACCCCACCCCACTCCCCAGAGTTGGTGTGGAGGCACTGTCCTTTGCTTGTCCAGCCAATTGGATGCACCTTTTTGAAACTTTGAACCTTGAAGGAGCAACACAAAGACATATGGGTAGTTAGAGAACATTTAGTCGGCAGAGTGGTGAGCTCAGTGGTACAGCAGCAACTGACTGGTGGTCATGGACTATGAGCAGATAGTTCCTCCAAAAAGTCCAGTTTGTTTTTGGTTCTTGCCCATTTTCTGAAACCTATTTTTCTAGGCTTCCCATTGGTTGAGTGAGATGTGAACAGGGCTGAGGTAACCAAAAACGTAATAGAAAGTATGATTCAGGAGGTTGTTGATTTACAGCATAACTGAATTACAGCATTGTCTCATATCTTATATGTAAGTTAGGGCATTGTTTATGAAAAAGTGGTACCTTGGGACCTGGAATGTAAATACATGAAAGGATTTGAAAGGCTTGGCAGTACTCTAAACCCACAGTTCCCATGGAAGTCTAACCAGCAACTCCTCCCTGATGGAGTCACCTTTGAAGATGGAGCCAATCCTAATACCTACTTGTGCCTCACTCCTATTAAACTCTATACCTACACCTGAAGTCAGATCCAGCATGACTGGGGGTGGGGTGGGGTGGGGAGATAATAGAAAATCAAACACAGGAGGAGAAAGCTTAAACACTAAAAGAATTATGGTAATTTGCTAATGTATTAGTCAGCCAAAGGGGTGCTGATGCAAAATACCAGAAATCAGTTGGTCTTTATAAAGGGTATTTATTTGGGGTAGAAGTCCACAGTTACCAGGCCATAAAGTGTAAGTTTCTTCCCTCACCAAAGTCCATTGCCACGTGTTGGAGCAAGACAGCTGCCGATGTTTGCTAGGGTTCAGGCTTCCTGGGTTCCTCTCTTCCCAGGGCTCTGTTTCTCTCTGGGATTAGCTCCTCTGGTTCCTCCACAAGGTCAGCTGTAGACTATAAAGCTTTCTAGGCTTTGCTTCTCTCTACAAGGCCAGCTGTGAAATCTCAGGTGAATGGCTCGTTTCTATGCTGGGGCCTTCTCTCCTTCCTCACCAGAACTCCAACATCAAAACTGCTTCAACTCTGTTCTTGCCATGCCTTTTATATTTGATTCCCCCACCCACCAAGGTGTGGGGCTCAATGCCCTACTGATGTGGCCCAGTCAACACCCTAGTCATAACTTAATCATGCCCAGATTAACAGACCAGTTTACAAGCATAATCCAATATCTATTTTTGGAATTCATAATTACATCAAACTGCCAAACCACTACAGCTAATTTTTTTTTTTTTTTAAGATTTATTTATTTATTTATTTATGCCCCCCTTGCTGCTTG
>JAQZBX010041661.1:0-22271 GCA_029593785.1 Cabassous unicinctus | reverse complement strand
TCAGATTGATTCTTATTGGTGTACAGAATTGCTACTGATTTTTGAGCATTGATCTTGCAGCCTGCAACATTACTGAAGTCATTTATAATTTCAAAAAGCTTTGTTGTAGATTTTTCAGGGCTTCCAATGTATAAGATCATGTTGTCTGCAAATAATGAGATTTTCACTTCTTCCTTTCCAATCTGGATGCCTTTTATGTTCTGTTCTTGCCTCAGTGCTCGGGCAAGTACTTCTAAGACAATGTTAAATGAGAGTGATGATAGACAGCATCCTTGTTTTTTCCCAATCTCAGAGTGAAGGATTTTAGAATTTCACCATTGAAAATGATGTTGGCTTTCGGTTTTTCATATATAACCTTTATCATATTCAGAAAGTTTCCTTCTATTCCTATATTTTGTAGTATTTTTATCAGGAAAGAGTGCAGTATTTTGTTGAATACTTTTTCTGCATCTATAGAGATGATCATGTGATTTTTTTCTTTCAATCTCTTTATGTGGTGTATTACATGGATCGATTTTCTTATATTGAACCATCTTTGCATACCTGGGATGAAACCCACTTGGTCAATGTTTATAATCCTTTTGATATGTTGTTGAATGCAATTAGCAATATTTTGTTCAGAATTTAAACATCTAGATTCATTAGAGAAATTGGTCTCTAATTTTACTTTCTTGTGGTATCTTTGTTTGGTTTTGGTATTAAGGTAATGTTAGCATCATAGAATGAGTTAGACAATATTCCTTCTACTTCTATTTTTTGAAATAACTTAAGCAGGAATGGTGTTATCTCTTTCTGGAATGTTTGGTAGAATTCAGCTGTGAAGCCATCTGCTCCTGGGCTCTTCTTAGTTGGGAGGTTTTTGATGACTGAGTCTATTTCTTTACTTGTAATTGGACTGTTGAGTTCATCAGTTTCTTCTTTCATAAATGTAGGTTGTTTGTGAGTTTCTAGAAATTTGCCCTTTTCCTCTAAGTTATCATTCCTCTTGTCATATAATTTTGCAAAGTATCCTCTTTTGATACTCTTTATTTCTATGGGTTCAGTAGTGATATCCCCTTGCTCATTCCTTATTTTGTGTATTTGAATCTGTTCTATCTTTTTCTTTGTTAGTCTGGCTAATGGTTTGTCAATTTTATTGATATTCTCGAAGAAACAGCTTTTGGTTTTGTTTATTGTTTCTAGTGCTTTCTTAGTCTCTATTTCATTAGTTCTGCTCTAATCTTTGTCATTTCCTTCCTTCTACTTCCTTTTGGTTTAGTTTGTTGTTGTTTTTCCAGTTCCTACAAGTGTGCAGTTAGGTCTTCAATTTTAGCTCTTTCTTCTTTTTTAATATATGAATTTATGTCTATGAACTTCCCTCTCAGGACTGCTTTCGCTGCATCCCATAGGTTTTGATATGTTGTGTTGTCATTTTCATTATTTTCAAGGTAGTTGCTGATTTCTTTGGGATTTCCACCTTGACCCACTGTTTGTCTAAGAGTGTGTTGTTTAACTTCCATATCCTTGTGCCTAACCTGTTTCTCTAGCCCTTAGTGATTTCCAATTTCATTCCATTGTAGTCTGAGAAATTATTTTGTATAATCTCAATCTTTCTGAATTTATTGTGAGTTGTTCTGTGGCATAGCATGTGCTCTATCTTGGAGTATGTTCCATGTGCACTCGAGAAGAATGTAAATCCTGCTGTATTTGTGTGGAGTGTTCTGCATATGTCTATTAAGTCCAGGTCTTCTAATGTATTGTTGAGAGCCTTTGTTTCTTTAGTGATTCTCTGTCTAGATGTTCTGTCTAATGATGATAATGGTGTGTTAAAGTCCCCTGTTATAATTGTAGAGGCATTTATCTCTTAGTGTTTCCAGGGTTTGTTTCATGTATTTTGAGGCACCCCGATTAGGTGCATAAATGTTTATGGTTGTTTTCTCTTCTTGACAGATTACCCCTTTTACTAATATATAGTGCCCATCTTTGTCTCTTATGAGAGTTTTGCATTTAAAGTCTATTTTGTCTGATATTAGAATACCTACTCCTGCCCTTTTTTGGTTACTGTTAGCTTTTAAAATGATTTTCCAACCATTCACTTTAAGCTCCCTGAATTCCTGTGTCGAAGGTGGGTTTCTCGTAGACAGCATATAAATGGATCATATTTCCTTAACCATTCTGCCAATCTGTGTCTCTTGATAGGTGAATTTAGACCATTAACATTCAGTGTTATTACTCATAATGAATTTCTTACTTCAGCCATTTTTCTTTGGATAAATGTATGTCATTTGTTGTTTTGTTTTTATTTTTTGTTTTGTTAGTTGCTTTTAAACTCTCCTCTAACTCTCTCTCCCTTGTGCTTTCCTTTCAACTTGTAGAACTTCCTTTAGTGTTTCTTGAAGTGTAGGTTTGTTATTGGCATATTCTCTTAATTTCTGTAAATCTGTGAATATTTTAAATTCTCCATCATTTTTCAATGCCAGTTTTGCTGGGTGGAGAATTCGTGGCTGGAAGATTTTTTCTTTTAGTATTTTGACTATGTCATACCACTGTCTTCTTGTCTCCATGGTTTCAGCTGAGAAATCAGCACTTAATCTTATTGTGCTTCCCTTGTATGTGACGGTTGTCTTTTCTCTTGCTGACTTTAGTAATTTTTCTTTGTCTTGAGCAGTAGACATTTTGACAAGTATATGTCTTGGTGTTGGCCTGTTGGGAATTATACTGTTTGGGGTGCGCTTTGCTTCCTGGATCTGCACATCCATCTCTATCAATAGGGTTGGGAAGTTTTCAGCCATTATTTCCTTCAACACTTCTTCTGTTCCCTTTCCCTTCTCTTCTCCTTCTGGTATGCCCATATTGTGTATGTTTGAGCGTTTTGTGTTGTCGGTTAATTCCCTGAATCCCTGCTGGATTTTTTCTATCTTTTTGTCTATTTTTTCTACTATCTGTTTGATTTCAGCTATATTTTCTTGCACATCACTAATTTTTTCTTCTGCCTGTTCAAATCTGCTGCTATGTGAATCCAGCATCTTTTTGATTTCTTGGACTGTGCCTTTGGTCACCATCATATCCATTATCTTTTTGGGAGTGTTAACTATTTCTTCAGTATGTTCTCCAAGTGTCTTCTTTATATTCTTAATGTCTTCCTTCACTTCTTTAAGTTGGTCCATGATATTTGTTTGGAAAGCTTCAATTAGTTGTTCAATGATCTGCTTCAATTCCTGGTTTTTAGTTTGCACATTGGATTGGTCCATGTTTTCCTGTTTCTCAGTGTGGTTTGAAATTTTTTGTTGCCCTCTATTCATCATTTTATCTTGATGGATTTATTCAGTTGATTAACTTCTCTCTCTGCTCTAGAGCTTTATTTAGCTGGTGGTTCTGTGTGTGTGTAAAGTTTTCTCTTTGATACTTTTTCTTCTTATTTTATTTCCTTGCTTATTTCTATGTTCCCTTGAAGGCAAAAGATTAGGTCTGGAGGAATCAAAAGATGTGAGAAAGGAAGAAGGATAATAGTAATATTGATAAAAGTTAGAAGAGGAGCCAAATAAGCCTTAATGAAGTGAATATTTAACTCAAGTAGGCAGTGTACAGTAATAGGAAAGAAATTGGAGTATGTACAATGGACTGGGAAACCAAATAGAAGAATATATATATAATGATTTAGAAGGCTACAATTATGAGGAGGGAGAGAAAGAGTTAAGATAGGGCTAAAAGGAAAGAGTTAATATTAATAAAGAAAGAAAAAAACAAAATAGAGGGAATAGAAATTGACACCCTTGAGTTGTGGGCGTATGGAAAAAATGTGATATTTAATGGCCACAAGAGAAAGCAGAGGGCAGAAAGGTGATGGAGGGATAATAGATAGTTTGGAATACAAAATCAATATATAGAGAGGATGGGAAATTACTGAAGAAGAAGCACAGCAAAGAAGAGAGAAGCTAGGACCACCAAATTTTAAAAAAATGAAGAAAGAAAGAAAGAAGAAAGGGGACAGTAAAGAGGAAAGAAAAGCAAGAGGCAGCAAATAAACAGAGAAAAAGCAAGCAACCACACTTGCAATCAGTCAAACAAAGCTAAGGGGGATCAATATTCCCTGGGATCCTGTGGATCCTCTCAGCCTGCTTGTGCTTATCAAACAATTTCCCCACAGAAATTTTTTATATGCAGGTCCTGAAGAAGCTTTTGGCTATTAAACTAAATTAAAAAGAATTTATTTTTCATTTATTAAAGAGACCGTTTTATTTATTTATTTATTTATTTTTTGGGCATAATACAGGATCAAAAATAAGTCCTTCTCTTGACCACCCCCTCACAGAGGAGGCCCTAACTGGGCTCATGGAAACTAATCAAGCACTTCCCAATTTCTGCATTCCCCAGGGACACAAATGTCTGATGTTTGTCAGTGTAGAATGCTAAAAATGGATGACTCCGCCCTTCTAGATCAGAGCCCTGCGTCATCGGGCTGCATGTAAATGAGGTTTACTCTGCAGATTCACCTCTCCCCTCAGCTTGGCACTGCTTCAAGCTGGCTTATCTGCTCCTCAAAGTTATGAGGGTGTCCAGGCAGCCAGATTGACAGCTAAAATATCCCCTCTCTGCTTTCTGTCAGAACTCTCCCTCTCTTGGAGATTGCCCCTCTTCCCAGCTCCACGGGGCCGGGGCTTATCCCTGGGCTGCTAGTCTAATCAACTCCCTCAAAAGATTAACCCCTCCCCTCCACTGGGTGCTGATTCACAGCAGCTGTTTTGTTCATCTAAGTTCCAGGAGACTTCAGGAAGCCAAATCCCCAGAAAATAAAGCTGTCTTACTATAGCTACCCCCTAGAAAATGCCCCCTCCCACCAGGTCGGGTCACCCAGTTACTGGACAGACAGAAGTTGTGCTTCCAACTGGCTTTTTTTTTCCCCCATAAGGGTGGGGGTCAGCCAACTGTGTTAACCCACCATAGGCAGGCTTAAAACTCACGAATCTCTATGGTTCATTCCACACTGTCAATCTGTCCAGATAGATGTCCCAAGCTTCTTACTCCACACGCCCACAGCACAGACCACCGTGCCGCACCCCATCCACTATCTGCCGTGTTCTGGGAGCTGTCCGCAGTTGCCCTCCTAAGCCGATGCCATCTTGCTGCTTCTCTCTTTTCATGTGCTTTTTAACCTTTTGTATTTCTTCTTTGGAGAAGTGTCTGTTTAAATCACTTGCATATTTTTTAAATTGATTATTTGAGGTATAGGAATTCTTTATATATGCTGAATATTAGGCCCCTATCAAATATATGTTTACCAAATATTTTCTCCCATTGTGTAGGTTCCCTTTTCACTTTGATGACAAATGCTTTTGAGGTGCAAGTTTTTAATTTTGAGGAGGTCCCATTTATCTATTTTTTTCTTTCATTGCTTGTGCTTTGGGTTTTAAGCTCATGAAACAATTTCCTAATACATGATCCTATAGATGCTTCCCTACATTACCTTCTAGGTGCTTTATGGTCTTGGCTCTTATATTTATATATTTGACCCATCTGGAGTTAATTTTTGTGTAAGGTGTGAGGTGAAATGTCATGGATGTCATCCAAGGGCTCCAGGTGAGAACCTCAGTGGTTTCTTATGTGAGTGACTGGTAAAAGGAGCCCAGGACAGCCTTTCAAAGGGTAGAATCATGCAGGGCAGCAGGAGAGAGTCAGGGGTTTAAGTGGAGTCTGGGGGTGGCCCAGAGTGACTGGTGGGGAGGGAAGTGCCTGCCGTGCCTGGCCCACTGAAGTTAGAGTCAGCAAAACTTCTTGGCCAGGCAGACCTGGGAAGGGGCACCCTGAGGCTGGTGGGTATGAGGGGCCAGTGAGAATTTCCCCTTTAGGAACTTGGGTCTCTTCTGCTTTTTCCCCAGAAGGACTGAGATAGCTCTGTTCTTGTCCTTGTCATCCATGGGTGTGTTACACTTCATGAACAGAATATGATACTTGGGTGAGGGATGCATTGCATAGTACACATTCATGCTCTTCAGGATCTGCAGCACTGAGGAGTGGGACAGAGGGGTGGTCAGCTTTGCTCCAAGGGACCACAGGACATCCCATCTCTTTGTGCCCCAAAAAAAGCAGGCCCCAGCCAGGGACCTGAATCCCCCAATCCAACTACAGGATCAAAAATGAGCCCTCTGAATGATGCCTACCTAAAGGAAAGACTCTGCAGAGTCACAGCTAAAAATCAAGGACTTTTGTTTGAAAAGTTTCAATGTCTTATAACTGCCAACCTCAAAATGGAGCTGCCAAGAGACTCCCCAACCCCATCCCCTGCTGCCTTCTCTGCTTAGGAACTCAGAGCTGAAATTGTATTTCTAGTACCCAGTGCCTGGCCCCTGAATCCAACATTACCCAGGACAAGTCTACTAGGGCCCAGTGAAGAGCAGCCCTGACCCAGACTTCCCGAGCAGGCTTCCTGAAGGCCTCCATGACCAGACAGCACCAGATACACAGCAAGTATTTACAAATTGATGCTATTTTCCTCCTGCCTTCCTGGCCTAGAGCCAGCTAGAAAGAAACACTGGACTGGAATTCCTGCTCCAGCCTCAGAGGTGTGGCTGCTCATCTCCTTTATTAACCTCTCCAATCCTCAGTCCTCCTGTTCTGTAGGATGGGTCCTTCTATCCCATTGCACACCTCACAGCTCCCATTTTCTAATCAAAAGACAAGAGAGGATTTAGAAGCATCTTCTAGGAATGGTGGGAGTCATTTTAATTTACCTGGGCTAATGGCTGGGAGAGGGGAATCAGACCACTGAATTTTATTGTGCACATACATAGCATGTGCACATACATTGGTTAATTTTCTCGCCCCTTCAGGGAGTGAGAAAAAGGCCCGGGTGCTTGAGAAAATGATCTAAGGCCTCAGAGCCCAGGATGCCTGGCTTTGTGTCTGTGCTGTTCTTCTGGATTCTTTCCCTTTCCCACTTTCTAGAATACTGAGTCAGCTCCCTATGGCCTCCTAAGTGGATCAACGAGATTTTGTCTATTTTTCATTATCATAAAGGCATGGCTTGTAGCATGTTTGGTGCTTGTGTCCACCAGTCATGCTTTTGGAGGTGCATTCACCACCACCTGTCCAGAGGATGCATTTCAAGTTGAGTCCCTCTGCTTGGCCATCATGCTCATGGTCAGAGGTGTAAAGCCCTTTCTCTGGTACCTCAGTATTCTTAGCTTTGAACTTGATTTACAAACGCCTGGGTCATGTCCAGGGAAGGGGACACAAAGGAGAAGGAGCAGGTCAGGAGAAGATGCTGTGGGCACCAAGGGTTGCCTTGGGCAGCATGGTTTGTGGACAGGTTGCCTATTCACCCTGCTCTCAGGTACACTGGGACCAGGGGGTCTTGGACCTTCAGGCTGGGGACATTGTGCTTAGCCTACCCCTCCACCATCACCCTCTCCAACTCACTGTCTGATTTACTTCAATCCTCTAAAATCATTTGCACCAGCGTGTAGTCCTCTGGCTTGTCACCATCCAAGCTGTGTTCTTCCAGGGCCTTGCAGATCACAGCTAGAGCACTTTCTTGGTCAGTCACCTCTGGTGGATGAAGGTACATACCCTCAGGGCTTGGGTCATGGAGCCAGCTCCCCTAGAGTGCAGCTGCCAGAGACCCTATAGAGCTACCTCTTGTCAGGGCTGGGTCTGTAGCGGCCTCACTGTCTTCCCTTGCTCCCCTGGGGTCACCTCTATGGAATGAAGGGGACTTTCCAATCTTTCCTACAATCATTTCCTACAAGAACTTCCACCTCTGTCTTGAAGTTGTTTCCCAGTGTGGGTCCAAACCCATGCCCTATTGGCTGAACCCTGTCCCTTGGGTCCTTGGCTTGCACAACTGTTTTTGGCTCCCAGGAACCTGGGGATAAAAGGTGACCATGCAGCAGAGGGTGGGGACTGCGGAGTGAAATCTGGGCTGCTCTCTGTCACTTTCTTCCTCCCAATCATGGGAGATGGCTTGTCCTCAGGGAGTGACCCTGCCCTGACCCTGCCCATCCAGGACACCTCCAGGTAGGGGTGAAACCTCAAGACATAGCACACAACATCTAGTCCAAGCCTGGATGTCTGAGAGGAGGAGGGGCTGGTTGACAACCTATGGCACACCAGGACTGCCCTGGGCTCCAGGATGCAGCTCTGGTTAGCAAGGTCTAGACCAGAGTGGCCTTGACCATGAAGTACCAGCTCCAGGGTTAGTAAAACCACACCCGCTCCTGGCAACAAGAGAAGTGCAGCCCAGGGCAAGTGTGTAACATGACAGTTCAGCCAGCCTCTGTGCAGTGGGGGCTGGGGTGGCTCCACCTGCACATCCCATCCAGGATCTGGCTCCTGCTCATGCCTTTAAGGCCACCATTGTGGGGCAAACCCCTACCTCACTTCTAGGTAACCTCAGCAGCCCCTCCCTGGCTGTTGTCTCCACACACTGGCCCAAACTCCACTTTGAGGCCAAAGGTCACTTGCTGTCCCTGTTCTGCTCTGACCCTCAAGTGAGTCCCATCTCCACCTGTGAGAAAGTCAAGCTCCATTCAGCAGCTCACAGGGCATGATGTGACCCAGGTCCCAACACCTCTCTGATGTAACCTCTTCCCCTTGACCCCTGCTCCTTCACCCTGGCCTGCATTCTGTCCCTCTGGCCAACCAAGAACATGTCCCCCTGGGCCTGGTAGGCTGTCCCCTCCTCCTTTTTGGGGCTGCCTCAGAGAGCCCTTCCCAGGCATTCCTCGCTCAGTGTGCCAGTCTCAGCCCCTATGTCCACCATCCTGAGCCCTGATCGCTATCAAACTCACACTTCCTGCCTCTGGAGGGGCCTGTTTGTCCTTCCCCACCAACAAGGAATTCTGCTCCAGGAAGGCAGGGAGGGAACATGTCATTCTTTATGTGCCTACTGCCTGAACTACTGAGAGGCTCCCGGGAATGGCTGCACACTCAGCTCACCAGCATGTTCTTGTATTTGTCATTATCCTCAAGCAGGTTGATGCGGACAATGCAACAGTTTCCCATGTGCCGTTTATAGCGTGACCATGTGTCATGGCACTTGTGGGTGGTCTTTGTGGCCTTGGGTTTGATAGATGATGAGGAATATGACATTCCTCCAGATGCTGATGTGACAAAGAGGATTTCTGTAATGATGCAGAGGCCCACTGCTCCAACTGGGTGACAGCTAGATCAGCAGAAGGCCTGGAGGCTCGGGGCAACCCAGGGCTGCTTGAGAAGTTCCAGGAGGCTCTAGAAGTACTGTAGGTGTGAATAACTCTCAACCCCTTTGTGGACTTGAAGAGGGCCAAGCCAGTACAGGAGAAGGAGGGTACGGTCAAGGGCTGATATGAGAAGAGGTGGGCAGTCACCTTCATTTCCTGGCCATCTTGGGATTCTGGGACATGGTCCAGGTGGAATGTCACCTTAGAGCTTGAGGAGCTGGCCACATGTATGTGAGGTGAGTCAGATGCATCCCTGCTGCTGAATCAGGGCCACACTGGAGCTGTACACTGGAGTGGGGGTTGCTGCTACAACTGGACTCAGTGTCTGAGGCTTGGCTGCTGGAATGATGGGTCAGCTTGCCTTGGGGGCCTCCCTGGGATTGCAACCAAACTTCTCCCTTGCTACTACTGCACCTGCTTAGTGCTCTGCCCATCTAAAGGAGCCAGTGAGCTTTGACTGCCTTAGAGATCATGCAGCATCACTCCATTTCACAGAAGAGGAAACAGGTCCAGAGATTGGGAGACTCTCCCCAGGTCAAAATCTTGGTCAGGTGTGGAGCACTAAACTGTCAGGTTCCCCAAGCCCATGCTTATCCTGAAGCTTCCCTGAATCCCAAGCCAGCCAACACTTGCCCACCTTGGATGGGGAACTCACTCTTCATTCCAAGACTTGATGCCTTCTGGGTGGTGTTTGTCCATGAAGCTCTTACTGGCTGACTGGGATGGGGGCTCCATCTCACAAGACTGGTGGTAGCTACAGAGTAGACACAGTGGTGGCTGTGAGGCTCCTGGGAGCCACACCTCAGGGCTCCCTCCAAGTGTCCACATAGGAGTTGGCATATAGGTGATCCAACATCTTCAGACAGCTGGTCCTATGCTGACTCACGAACCAGCAGGGCGATCCCACCCCTACAGTTGCCAGATCCAGTCCTGTCCTCACTTGTCAATCTCACTGAGCTGCACCAAGGCCCCAAACCAGGCCCCAAATTGCTCATTGGGCACAAGGAGTCATAGTAGCAGCTTTCTTGGAGTTGCTGGAACTCAGCAACCATCTGGTATTCCTGGGGCCAGAGGGAAGGAAGAGGCACTACCGAGGCCTTGGTGGGCTTGCTGGGTAGGATTGGGACCAGTGGCTGGTTTTGCTACTGTGGGTCCCCCACTCCTCCACTCCCTTCCAGGCTCTACCTACCCTCATTGCTCAGTTCACACAGCTCATCCTCCAGGAAGATGTCTTTCATCACACATATAATCCCCACTCCACATATAATCCCCAACTCCAGAGGGAGGGGTCAGCTCTTTCTTTTCTCCTCCAACTCTCCCCATCAATCTAAGAGGAAGTTGCATGTATCTCAGGGTGTCCTGCCCAGAAAGGTCCCTGTTTTCCATTTCTCACCCCAACCCACCCCCAGTGATGGCCACAGCTCCTCACTTTCTTCCTTTTGTCAAAATTGACCATCCTCCGCTGGAAGGCAGAGAGTTTGCATCCATCATAAAGGGGTCCCCATCCATTGCCATGCCCATTGCCCCTGAGCCCCTGTCGCACTGAACGACTGCTGAATGAAACATGCACAGAGACGCCCAGACCAGGGGTGGACCCAGGCAGATTTCTGGGTGCCAGGAGTGGGGACTGAGAGTGGAGACAGAAAAACCTTCCACTCCCAGCCTATGAAGACAATGGAGAGATGGCCCCTTGGACCAGCCTCCTTTTACTCTTCTGCAAGGTGGCCATGGCACCCCAGCTACCAGGGTGGCTGTGAGTCTCTCAGGAGATGTGGTGTCCTCACTGGTGAAAGCTCAGGGCTCATGAAGGGGGCTTCTCCTCCCAAGCCTCAGGGCCACTTTCCCACACTGTCTCTGCCCCCAGGCTCACTTACGTCCAGATACTCCTACATAGCATAGTTCACCATCAAAAATTGAGTGAGGAATGTCCCCAGGCATGGGACCATGCCCTGGATGACACCCTGTGGCATTTGGTGGGGTGGGGATGAGCACAGGCTCTCAGGTGTCCCCAAGACACCTCCTTCAAAACTCCTCAGTTTCAGATCCTTAGGACCAACAGTTTTCACCTGGAATAGTCAGACACTCAGCAGTCACCCCTAAGATACCCTCCCAGCTTCCAAGGACCCCAAACTCCCTTGCGATTACCTTCCAGTACTGCCTTTTTAAAAATCACTGAATTTATCCCCCTCCGCCACCCAATCCACCCTGATCCAGCTCTTCCAGGATTTTGCTCTGACTGGCTGCATCTAGTTCCCACTGGATTCCCACATCTCACTGCTGTAAATGTTCCAGGGGAGGGGAAATTGAAGGGACACTTTCCTGGCTCAGTAGCCCAGGAAGTATGGGCTCGAGGAGGGTCCCCATCTTGACTTGGAGGCCCCCATCCTGACCCTCTTGGACTCAGGCACACTCACACTTTCCTGCTGTTGCTGCTTCTGGGCCCTTTTGGGGTTCCTCTACAAAGTGGCAAACTTGGAGATCCCCTCCTGGCAAGGTTGAAGACAAAGTCAGTGATGCCCTCCACCGCTCCTCTATTGCTCCTTGGGTCTTGGACACCTGGACTAAGTGGGCAGGTGGAAATCTGCTGCCATCACATGCCAGATGTCCCCTACATGAACTTGTGCAAGTGGAATGGCCTCCCTGAGCCTGTTTGTTCATCTGTGATCTGAGGTCAAAGACCTGACCACCCTCATCGGGATTCCAGATGCCTGAGTGTTGCATGCTCACGAGGATTATCTGCCCATCATGCTATCTACCTCAGAGTCACAGGAACACTCAGCCGTGTTCCTTTTCCCCCTTGAACCTCACCACCTCACAATGAGGGCAGCACCATTGCATGGTCATGTCTGTGTTCCATGTAAGGACACAGAGGCCAAAGACAGTGGTGACTTGGATTGATTCACTGAGGGCATTGGAAGACAGCTGCTCCCTCTACATGGAGGCCTTGTCTGAGCTGTTGTCATTTCACCTCCCACCACTACTAACTGGTGTCTGCTTTCCAGGCCTCTGAGTATGGGTTGGGGCCTCATGTCATCTGAGCCATGGAGCTTGAGGATGGGCTGTCTCTGGAGGCCTAGTTGAGCAGTTCCTGCTTGATCCATCCAACAGAAATGGAGACCCCAATGTTTGCCCAAAGCTATGCCAAAGACATCCCCTCCCCCAGGGCTCACTTCCAATATTCTGCCTGCAGACAAGTCCCTGAATACACTGAGGAATGGGTCTCCATGGTACCAGGTCTGATTTTCCAGGTAGAGTGGAGGCTTCCAGGAGTACTGAGCATTGAAGTTTTGCTTCGTCTATTATGTGGAAGCTTCTAGTTATAGTCAGGCAGGACCACAATGATTTCCTGGCTCCCATATATTTCTCATAGTCCTCTGGCACACATGTCATTCATAACGAGGCACAGTTATGAGACCCTCCTGTGTTGGTGGAGACTTCTCATTCTGCCAGTTCATCATGTTCTCCTGCAACATCCCAACCACTTTCACCACATCCAAGAACCACTACCTTCTGCCCTATGACGGCCCCCCACCTGCCCACAAAACAAACATATTCCACTTCATTGTCTTCCAGAATAAGCCAGACAGGATGATTTTAAAGAAGTTTTCAGTGAAAAACTAACAACCCCACCTTCTGAACGCTGACCCCCAGCCTCCTCTATACCCTGATGATCAGCTCACTGCTCTCTGGGCAGTTATTCTCATTTAAGAAAATTTCATACAGCCTCTGAATGAAGTGGAAGCTGTCCCTGGGGGAGGACAAGAAGGAAGGAGAAAGGAGGGAGTGGGTGGCAGGGGGTAAGGCCATTCCACTTTATTTTAGCATCCTGGGACCCAGACTGCCTGGGTGGGTGGTGCTGAAACTGGGTAGCACTGAGTGCTGCAGGACATTGTGTTACTTGGGGGCGGAGCTCTGGGGTGGGCACAACAGGGACTCCCATTCCCATTTCATGCTCAGCTGTTTTTGACACATGTAGATTTCAATTGGATAGAGTGTGTTGCTGAGAAGCAAACACTTGGCATTCTCCAATTTGCCTCAAGTCTGTAACTGACAGAGGAGAGAACGAGTGCTGAGGCAGAACAGCTGACCTCAGGTCATGTGAAGACCTAAAACACGAACCCACTTGGCCCTGCCCAGGAGCTGCTGCCTCGCAAGCTATTTGATGGGAGGTGCCCAGGCCTGTGGAGTCCCTGGTCCAACTTTCTGTCCCCTGGAGAGAGGTCTGCCCACCTGGAAACTTCCTCCCATGTATACTTGAGATGGTGAATCAAGTGGCTTTTGAGAGCATAGAGGATGGCATAGAATGAGGAGAAATTGTTGAGGATTTGACATTCCTGGTGAAGGAGAAAGAATGAGCCATGAAATGTGGTCTGATTGCCCCCTTGCTCCAGCTTCAGTCCCCTCAGGTGACATCTCCCCTCTTGAATGAGACAGGCACCCAGGTACACCCTGAGGGCACACCGTGGACCCAGGGAGGGACAACCACACTCAACCTGAGGGAGTAGCCTGGGTCATTAGTGATCATAGTGTAGGCCTGAGCTACAGGCCAGGAAAGACATGTGTTCCTGAGAGGCAGTAAGAAGAGACAGGGGTTCCAGGACTCAAGAGAGGGTGCCCTGAGCATACCCTGGCCACCTCGGTCCAGTGCTCCAACACCATGGCCCTGTCCGGGGCCTTCATGTATAGGTCCCCAAAGCAGACGCTAATGATGCAGTTGTTCACACAGTCGAACTGTGTGATGATTGCATAGACAGTGAGTGATACATGCTCCTGGCACTTTTTGTTGCAATGGGACCAAATGGAGCCCAGGCAATGATAGGGCACCACCTTCTTGAACAGTTCCTGAGGAGAAGGAGATGTCAACCTCTTCTGCACCTGTGCAGCTCAGATCCCGAAGGCCTCTGGACCTAGGCCAGGGTCAGGAGATCTCAGCTGGAGCTCAGTGGGCTAAGCACAGTGTGTGCTCTCTGCCTGCTGAGGGGACCTAACATTTGAGTGACCCAGGGCCCAAAGCTAGTGGGGAAGAGAGAGCTGTACTTTCAAGTCCATCTCACATCCTCCAGCACCAGAGGTGCCTCATGCCTACACATGCCATCATGCCATCTCTCCTCCTGATAATGCCTCATAGGCCTGCTTGAGGTCAGGTGCATGAACCTTTGGGGACCAGAGGCTTTGGGTGCCTGTCAAAGGATCCAGTGCACATCAGGGTCTTATTAGTGTAAATGCTGTGGAGACCTCCTGGACAAAGTGGGCCACCCATCGAGCCAGTTAACCTCAGTGAGCTCCCTTCAACCCCCAAAGGGAGAAACCTACTCAGGCTTTGTATTTCTTTTCTGTCATGTAATCTTCAGAGTCAGAGCATGTAACAGGTATGGTTAGTGTCCTATATCTACTCTCCAGAAGGGGCAAGTGTGTGCTTGGGGATTAATAAACTTGTCCAGGTTAAAGTGCTGGGAGTGGAGCCAGGCTATGGACCCAGATCATAAGATTCTGGATCAGGGGATACTAAGGCTGGGACAGCAGATCCTGGGAGGAAGATCTCCCCAGCTTCACCCAGCCAAGTCCAGCTGCTCACAGCATCCATCCATATCAACTACTCTGCCACAAGCTCAGGAGGGAAAGCCAGGAGATGAGCCTCCTCCTCACTCAGCCCATTCTCTGATGTCTCAGACCAGGGGCAGGAAGGCTCTGGTGGTGTAGCCCACTGTGGTGCTGATTAGAGCTCTGGTGGTGGCTCTGGTGGTGATGCCAGACTTGCCTCCAACTCGAGAGCTGTTACTGCTGAAGGTGAGTTAGGCCTTAGCTCCAGAATGGGCACTGGTACAGACTGTTCAGGTGGCACTGGAGGTAGAGCTGGGACTGCCTCCAGCTTAGGAGGTGATAGAGATGGTGATGTTCCTTCCTCCAGCCTGGCAGCAGCTGCTACATTTGGGAATGGAGCCAGCTCTATCTCCCAAGTGGTCATTGGTGCTACCTCCACTATGGAGGTAGCACCAAAGCCTGTTCAGGCTGTAAAGATGGTGCTTCTGAGGGTGAAGAAGCAGGCTGCACCTCCACAAAAGGCAGTGCCAATACGTGTGTAGGTAGAAAGGTAGGTGGAGCTGGACTTGCCTTTGGCTCTGGAACTGGTGCATCTGATGGTAATTTTGGGTGCCTCTGGCTGTGGAACTTGTGCTACTGATTGTGATATAGCTGCTTCCAACTCCCGAGGAGGTGCTCCAGCTAATGAAGTAGGATTGTCTAGCTCCAGGACAGGCATGGGTCCTAACTCTGTGGGTGGGAGTTGTGGTGGAACTGGAGCCACCTGCAGCTCAGGAGCTGGTGCTACAACAGCTAATGCATCAGGCTTGATTTCCAGAGCAAACACTGGTGCAAACTCAGTAACTGGCTGCATAGGTGGCAATGTTGCTGATTCAGGTTCAGGAAATGCCCCTGTGTCTGCTGCAGGTGGTGGAAATGGTGCTAGATGTCGTACTGGAGGCATTTGCAGCTCTGGAGCTGACAAAGGAGCTGGAGAAAAGGTAGGTTTCACACCACAAATGGCTCCAAGTGTCTTTCAAATACAGAGAAGATTCCACTACCCTTAAGGGTAGATCCAGCCCAAAAAAAGTGTTCCCAGACTGCAGTCTCCCAGGTGCCTTGTCTGAGGTTCCTTCTTGCTCCTGGCCCAAGGAAAACCTCTGTTAGTTCCTGCCTATATGGATCCATCCCTGCTCTCAAACCACAAGCTCACATACTACCACCCTGAGTACTCCTCACCCTTTGGGCCTGCCTCAATGGGCTCCAGGTGGCTCATCTGTGAAAGCAGAACTACGGCACAGTGCTCCAGGGCAGAGCCAGGTAAATGCCCCTGAGTGTAAGCCACCAGTAGCTTGAGGAAGGGAGAGCCTGGCAGATGTAGGAAATCTTCAGGGTACTGGTCCATCCAGGAGCCCAGCAGTGAGGAAAGGATGCTGAGGGCAGGTGGGTGGGCAGCAGAGTCAGAAACTGGCATTTTTTTTCCATGCTACCCTCAGGGACCCTCCTTTTGGAATATAAAGTCCATAAGGACAGGGAAGGGTTTTGATTGGTCTGTCCATAGCCAGATTCTGACACACAGTAGGAGCTTCATCAATATGTGAGTGATGAGGAGACAATGTCTGTCCTTCTGCCCTGGAAACTCATGGACCCCACCCAGTAAATTCTACCCCAAGGAGTTGCCTCATCTTCTGTCATGTGTCATGTGTTTGTCTCCTCTTCCCACTGACACTGCCCTCCCAAATGACAGCGGCACAGCCGCCCCTGCCATGCTGCAGGAGGCAAACTGGACTGAGGTCCATGGCAGATTTGGAGCAGGCTGTGCACCACCTCCTGTTGTGGGTCTGTGTGAGGTGGTGTTTGGGGGCCTTGAGTTTCTGATGGGCTGTGGTGAGGAAAGGTTCTCTTGGGGACCTACAGTGACACCCCAGGTTCCTCTACAGCCAGTGCCACAGGAACTCACCCACAGCTTCCTTTGCCTCCTTTCCAGGTAGAAGTCCTCTGGACTTAGCCCTCCAGGGGGGTCATAGGATGTGTGGGGCCCAGTGTTCTCCCCAGCTCTTCCTTGCCACCTACCATCCAACTCCCCACACTGGTGTCTGGTGAGAAGAGCCCCTCACCCTACCCCACTGTGCACTCACTTTTTCATTTCAAGGCATCCGCCATGCCTGGCATTGCCATGGAGGTTACATCCATATCTAGGGGAGTGTGTGAGCATGTCACAACTAACTTACTAAGTTTACCGCCTGATTAAAATGATTCTTGTTACTGCCGGTGGCCTCAACTCAAATGGAACTCAGAGATCAGGGGATTTTGTCTGCTTTTTCACTGCATGAAGCTACATGTCTCAGAAAGTGCCTGCACCTAGTAGACACTTGATGCCTATTTAGTGAAGGAATGAGCCTTAAGCAGCACCTTCTCAGAACTAGGGTGGGCCTGGACTCCTCTGGGAGCCTACAGTGACTCCTGCTCTGATCACATTAAGGTCAGAGGCCCCAAAAGTGGTCTCAAACCTCTTTTAGAAATGGGAAAACTGGGGTCAGTAAGAGGGTGAGGCTGAGAGGTTCTTCACAGGGAAGAAGAAAGTCCTGCCTAGAAATAACCCTTCCCTCCAACCACCCTGTCCACTGAGCCAAGTTTGAAGAAGCACCTTCCGTGGATTCTCCTGATTAGTCCTTACAATCAAACTTGGAGGTTGGTCCTCTTACTGACCCTTTTCCCAAGGAGGAAACTGATGCCAGTGGGTGAAATGACATTTCTGAGAAACAAGCAAGTTGGGGAAGAGCAGTCAAGTGACCAGGGATGGGGCAGGCACTCACCTTTGGAACAACAACAGGTCCAGGACCTGCTTGGTGGTAGTGAAGACCTGGTATGTCCCAAGGAAATGTTGACATACATGAGGTTTTCCTCCTGGAAGGCAGGCACCAGATGCTCCACCAGCTTCTCACAAGGGCCTGCCTTGAACATCCGTACCATGCGGCTCTCCTCCATGTTGAGGGCTGAGTCATTCTTCCTCTAAGGTGAGAAAGAGGAGGCACATGTGGTCAGAGGTAGAACTGTGGACCCTCAGGTGGGGCTGGGGCTGTGGGCAGACGTGCTGCACCCAGTCCCTCAGTGACTTGAGGCCCAGGGCGACATGCATGCCCCCAAAAGGGAAAGGTCTTCAGCCTTAAAATTGAATTTGAGGTGAGGAAACAATTGAAAGATGAAACCCCACATCCAGCAAAGGGCAGATACTTGTAGTTTCCCTGAGGGGAGAAGGACCCCTGCAGGCCTGAGGATCTGAACAGATGGCTCAGGGAACAGCATACTCACCTGCTCAGTAATCAACCTTCAGGACTCTGCTGCTCATGGGACCAAAGCTACAAGGCTATGCCATTTGCCACCCTGACCCCAGATCTGGTAAATGAAGGAAAATGAAAAGAGCCAGTTCCAGGCAGGGTGCAGGACACTCCTGCCCACATAGTGAACCAGTGGTAACTGAACTGCTCCAGCCTTAGAGAAGTTATCTGGCCCTTGTTGTTGAAAGTGATGTCTGCATGTCCTCTGCCCTGCCATCCCTTTCCTGGGATCCCCTTCTCGGGTTAGGAGGATCAGTGCCTTAGAGCACATGGGAGGTGTCCAGGGCAGCAGTGCTGACAGGGCCACAAGAAAGGACCATTAGTGGTCCAAAAGAACTGAAGGCCAAATCATTGCTCTAAGCAACCTCCCATCTGGAATACTGGGTAGCTGAGTCAGGCCTCAGTTCCTGATCTGGGAAGGCCAAAGCAACAGTAATGGGAGATGGCAAGAACTCTCCTAAGCAAGAAGAGCTGTATGACTTGGAGCAGATTTGGAGGATAGTCACAAAGACTGCTGCACAGAGACATGGAGCTGGGGAGTGGAAACAAATACAGTAACAAAATGCACACATATCTGAAGTGAACACACCATTCAACCTACCCTGAAGGGAAACCCATGTAAAAGACTCTTCTCTGCTATTTCTTTAACCATTTGATGTGACCTGCCTCCTAGTCTATGGAATGGCAGTGTGGTGGGTGATTTGTGGGGACCCAGGTTCTTCGGGAAGTGGGATATTGTGTCACTGAGGGGTGAAATCACTGGGAGAGGGAGCAAGGATGCAGCCAGGGTGGGAACCAGGCTCTGGGACGCTCCCCTGGGATTTCGTGACCCCCATTTGCACCTGCTCCCACTTGGAAGTGGTGCTGGCCCTGACCAGGGCCACAATGTAACTGCACCTTCTGCAGAGAGACAGTGTAGATGAGGCCCCGCTCCAGCTCCTTGCCAACCACCTGAGTGGAGCTCTGCAGTGACATTGCCTGACAGACAGGCCAAGAAGCATAAGTGAGTGGCCTGCCCTACTCCACAGGGAAAGCCTTACCTCATTTGGGCTGGGACCCATATCAGGCACAGATGGGTGACTGCATTCCCCTCCAGCCCAGTTGTAGAGGAGATGACAGCTTGAGGGCTCAGGATTAACATGTTTCACATGGGTGGCACCCCAAGATGTGCCTCCCCACCCTTCCTGACATGACATGGCAGGTGACAGGAAGGACCTACTGGGTCCCCATCCCTGATGGCCTTCTCCTTCCTGGGTGGTCCTACTGCTCATGCCTCACACTCACTAGGAAGTGGATGGGAAGTGGAGCTACCCAGGCAGGAACACAGCAGAGGCATGTGCTGAATTGTCTGGCCCTGGGCCACCCCGTGGTACCTTTGGGGTACCTCTTGACCAATGGCCAGGGGCTTCATGGTTGAGGCCTGAGCCAATGTCAAAAACAATGGAAAACGGACTCATTCTTAGATTGGTTGAGACTTGAGCCTCGGGATCTAGGAACACAGCATGAGAAAATGTTGCTCTCTTGAGCATCTCCTGTGAAATGAGCTGGGAATGGGGCCACCTTTGGAATCTGTGTGCCTAGTTACCAGAATTCCAAGTTCTGTTGGGGTCTCTCACCAAGGAAGTGAGGTCACTTTCTTAGGGCCCTTACCCTGACCACCTCAATGGTTAAAACTCCTCAAAGTCCCTCTGCAGGTCTGTCTGTCTATCCCACTCACCTACACCATTTTGTTGACTGGACACAATTCTGCCAGCATCTTCCTCCCCATGGCTACCTGGGAAGGCCTGTGGGAAGGTTGGACTCCAGCTAAGAGGGGACCCAGCTGGGTTGAGACCCAGCTACTCCTTCTTTTCAGTTTTGTGACTCCAGACTACTCACTGAGTCCTCCCCAGTCTCCTCACCAAAATGGTGGGAATCATTCTAGCATCTTCTTCCTTGGGGCATCATCAAGTCTATGTGGGGCAAACACTGAAAACCACATAGTCTTGTTTCCCATGTAGCTAATACACAGATATAGACATGGAATAAACAGGAAGGGGATGCATATAACATTGAATACAATTCAAAACAGGGCTGGGTAGGCCTGTGTGATATTAGGAAACTCACTTTCACTCCTGGATAGCTGTTTCAGTCTGTACCATGATGAGGTTAAAAGGAGATGAAATTCAGACATTGTTGCTGTGCCAGAATCCTTCCAGAGCCTTTCCATTGCATTTAGAATCAGAAGCAAGTGCCTCCTCTCAAACTCTGTTGTGGGCTGCCTGTTCTCTGGGTCCCTGCCATCTCTGCTTCCAGGTACAAGCAGCTTCATATATCCCTTGCCTTGGAAAGAGTCCTGGCCTGGTGACCCACTGCTAAACAAAATAATATGGCTAAATTGCAGGACACCCCTCATAAGACTTACACAAAATGTTCTGCTTTCTTCACCACTCTCTCTTGTGACAAACTCTCCCTCTCTTGGTCTATCTCCCATCCCAATATGAATCCTGCAGATCAACACAACAGAGCTGGGATGCAGATCCTCCCCAGCTGAGCCTCAGTTGAGGCTCTGCCCACAGCAATTGCCTTCCTAATCTCCTCTCTGGCCAAACTCCCTCAGCCTCCTTCTCTTCCCCTGCTGTACCTTCTCCCAGGTGCCCTCTTACCACATGTGTGCAGGGCTGGCTCCCTCTTGTCAATCTGGTCACAGTGTGTCACCTCAATGTGTCCTTCTAGGCCATCACACCTGGTGTCCCTTAGCCCTCCTCACAGAACCTGCTGAGCTTTCACTAAGGCCCTTGCTTTTTTCTTGCACTCATGTTTGCTTTCATACTTTGGCCACCTCCTGATGGACAGGGGCCACAGGGATTCTTTTCATTCCACACCCAGGACCAAACACAGAGCTTGGTGCAGGGAATGCTTGGGGCAGAGTTGCTGAATGAATACCTGACAATGTCTGAGGCCCTTTACCAACCTCTGCCCAGCTCAGATTGTGGAAATGCTAATGGTAGGAGGTGTATGTTGTGTCTCAGGCACGTGGATGACCAGAAAGACCCCAGATAACTCTTCCCAGTCTCCAGAGGCTGCAACAGGCACAGTGGTCATAGCTGGTGATATGGCTGCCTGTCCCCTGCTGGCCAGTGTTTGTGCTGCAGCTCCTGGCAGGATATCCACAAAAGTGATCACAGACTTTGTTTGACTTTTCTCAAGGCAGCAGCTCTCCTGGGCCCCTGGAAGAGTAGTGGGTCATCATCTTATGTTGAGTGAAGCAAGCCAGGCATTGAAGGATGAACAGTTCATGATCTCATTGATTTGAATTGAGGAAAGTTAACAGTTCTTGATAACCACTGACTGAAAAATAGGCTAACAAGGGAGAGACAGAGAAGGGTAGGTTGTGAGCCATCACCCATATGGACATAATCTATAGTAAATTGAAAGAGTATAGTTACATATTGAAGGATAGGACAGGTGGGTAGAGATTTTATTGGGTTTGGTGGTGCGGGGTTAACAGGTGGGTAGATTAGGAAGGACAGGTTAGAATACCCAGGGCATGTAACTATAAATCTTGTCATTCCATGAGCCAAGACAGGGAAGAGTCATATGCCCCAAGGGGTGGGGAAGAAGGAACAGAAAAGATCAAATGGAGTATTTAGTGGTCATGGGAAATATTCTTCACTACCTTACAGTAATGGACACAGGACATGGTAAATATCATCAAAAATTATTAAACTGTACAGTCTAAATTGTAAACTATACTGTAAACCATTGACAATTTTTAGTTGCTATATTTTACTATCTGTATAACAGTTATAACAATGCTATCATCCATTAAAAAAATAAGGTTTTAATATGGGGTGGGGAAGGGGGAGGGAGGTTGGGTATGTGGGAATCTCTAGTATTCTGTGTGTGACTTTGCTCTGACCTAAAACTCCTTTGCAAATTAAATCAAAATTTGGGAGACACTGGGGAATGAGAGGGGGAAGGTGTCATGGTACACTGGACATCCGATAATACAGTGATAAAAGGAAAAGAGAATAATATCTTTTTAAAAAGGATTTTTTTCCCGTTTTTTTGAATGTCCCAATCCACTAATTATATTTTATTTTTAGTTTAGTTTCTTTATTTTTCTTCTGAGTTTCCTTGTACTTATCTTTTGCATTTAAGCTTACCATTATTGTTTCTTTTTCCTATTAATTGCGTTTTGTTATTATATGTGCTTCTTGTTCAAGGCAGGTTTAGATCACAGAAGAGTTACAAG
>JAQZBX010041660.1:0-22275 GCA_029593785.1 Cabassous unicinctus | reverse complement strand
AGGTGGTCAGCTCCGCCAAGCTGTTCCCGGCCCGGGAAGCTGCCAGACTACTGTTTTTGCATTGCACTGGTAAGGACTGTCCCAGCCAATAGCTTCCAAAGCCCCCTTTCTAGGAAGCCTGCTCGCATCACTCTAGAGCAGGGGTTCTTAACAAGGGGTCTGTGAGCCTGAATTGAAATTAAAAAAACACATTATCTTGTGGGGAGGTGTTGGTGCGGGTGTGATATATTTATTAAATAATACACAGTATAGTGTGGACTTAGTAAGGGGTCCGTGGTTTCCACCTGACTGGCAGAGGGGTCCGTGGAACAAAAAAGGTTAAGAACCCCTGCTCTAGATACTTCTTTCCTTTAGTCACCAAGAGATGCTAAACTTCTCTGAAATCAGCAAGCTGCTCACCATTCCTGCCCTCCCTGCCTTAGTTTGTTGCTCATCCACTTTCACCTGGACTATTTAAAGTCTCCCAGTATGGTCTACTGCCCTCCATACTTTCCCTCCCTCAGTCTCTCCTCCACCAGCCAACACTTGCCCGTCTGAGTAATAGATCTGATCCTATTACGGCTTCCCACAGCCTGGTGATTCATGTCCAAATACCTTGGCCCTGCTTTCAAAGAGCTCCTTAGTTGGCCTAACTCTATTTTGCAAGTTCCACTTCTCACTCAATGCATTTCAATTCAACAGATATTGACTGTGGTCCTAACATGTGCCAAGCCCTGTATTCTAGGGGAAGCAAGCACTGAATGTGTAATTACTATAGGAAGGTAGCATATGATGGTAAACTCTACATTCATATAACAAAATAATATTTTGCCCTGGAAAGATGTTGATGATCTATTTTGAGTGGGGGGAAAAACCAGATTATATAAGAGTCTGCGCAGCTTTTCATAAAACCCAACTCAAAAGAAACAAATAAAGCATAGAAAAGAGAATGGAAGGTTTTTGTCCACATGGGATTATGGATGGTTTAACTATTTTTTCTCTTCTTTTGTTTTTATTTTGTAATAAAAAATTATATTATGTATGATAAAGTTTGCAGTTCTAATTAGTGGAAGAAAAAGAAATAATTTCGATCTCTACTTCACGTCCTGCAGAAAAAAATTCTAATGGGTTAAATTATTAGATGAAATACCAAAAATAACCGGAAGAAAACTAGCTCCATATCTGATCTCAAGGAATGCAAAATCTCAATAAAGATAGTGCCTGAAGATGTAAACAAAGACTTTGACTATTTAACCATTCTAGGTTTTGGCAGGTGAAAAAGTACCATAAAGAAAATTAAAAGGGAAGCACAAAATGGGGAAAAATATTTGCAACACCCATAGCAAATAATTCGTAGATTTTATATATAAAGTGCTCATATAAATCAATATGGAAGAGCTCAACACCTCACTCATTAAGGGGAAAAGAGTGTTCAAAAGGACAAGAAAGCAGTTTTTGCTTAAAACTTTTTTCTTCCTTTCACATCTCTTCTCTTATAAATTATAGCAATAGCCTTTTCTTTTTTTTGTACTTACTATGTACTAAGCACTATTCTAAGCATTTTACATGCATCAACTCATTGAGTTCTTCAGCCTATGAATTATCATTATTATTATTATCCCCCCCATTTTACAGATGAGGTAATTAAGGCACAGACATCACACAACCCAAGTGCAAAGCTGGGGTTTTGAACAACAGCTGCTCGCTTAGCTCTTAATCCCTACACTATACATATACTTATGAAAAGATCTTGTGTGCACAGTTTAAGATTAAAATGTCCAGTAGAGTCTCCAGGGCCTGGCCCCACTCCTCCCCGGATGAGGCGTCCACCCTTTATCCACTTCCTCATCTCCCATTTGCGATTCAACCCATTGCACTTTGGTTTCTGTTCCACTCTTTCTGCTGAAAGCTGCTCCGGCAAAGAACATTTCTTGGTTGCCAGGTCCAAAGAATACCTTTTGACCTTGATCTTGCTTGACCTGTCCACTGCATTTTGGTACTTTTGGTCATACCTTCCTTGAAACTCCCTTCTTTGACTTACCTGACACCAACTTTTTCTGGCTTCTGTTCTTACTTCTCTGCTTCTGTTTTTCTGTTTTCTTTCAGCTCAGTCCTTAAAGGTTGGTATTTTTCTATCCATCTTGGGTGATGGCATTTACTTCCATGTCTAGAATTATCCATATTTTCTCCTGAGCTCTAGGTTCATGGTGGCTACTCATTGGACATTTTCACCTTGATTTCCCAAAGTCACAACAAATTGAGTATGCCACAAACTGAATTGGCCATCTTTTCCCTCCCCCCATATCCACTCCTTCTCTCATATTCCCTAACTCTCCATTCACCCTTCTCCAAGTCAGAAGCTAAATAGCAATCTAATTTCCCCCGCCCTTTCTTGCCAACATTGGTAGTCAAGTCCTTGTTGGTTCCACGCTCTCAACTCCATTGCCTTCTGTTCATTCCCACAGCTTCAGTCTAGGTCCACATCATTTCAGCCAAAGTGATTTTTCAAAAAGTTTCACTATCTAATTAAAATCCTTTCCATGACCACTTTTCAACTGCTGTGCCCTTTGTTTGGACTGGCCCTTCCTAACACTATTTGCCTGACACTTGTCCTTCCAGAATCCATCATCTAGGACTGTGATCAATAGTAAACAGTACAAATATGATAACATTCTCTCATGAACTATAACAAATATACAAAACCAATATATAGTGTTAAGAATAGGAGGGTTTTTGTGGGGGAAATATGCCAAATATAAGCTATGAACTATAGATAGCAGTAGTATTATGATGATGTTCTTTCATGATTTGTAACAAATGAATCACAACAATGTAAGGTGTTGGTGGTGGGGCAATGTATGGGAATCCTGTGTGGCATGCATGATTGTTTTGTTAACTCACAGCTTTTCAAAAAAAAAAAAAAAAGCAAAATAAAGAATCCATCATCTACAAAATCTTCCCCAACAGCTTCTGTCTGGGCTTGTACCCATTCATTTGTCCATCAATCCATCCAACAAGGTTTATCTAGAAACACATTCTAAGAACTGAACCAGAGAACGAGACAGACAAGGTCCTTGCTCCCACGGAGCTGACATTCTGGTTGGGGAAGACAGACAGTAAACATGTGAATAAATGTACAAACTATAAGTGCTGTGAAGGAATTAAAGTATGGTTGTGAGAAAGTGACTAACATAGAGTACTCCCTTGTGAGGTGCCATTTAATCTGAGTCTTGAATGAGGAGGAGGAGTCAGCCACATAAAGTTCTAGGCAGAAGGCACAGCAAGAACAAAGGCCCTGAGGTGGAAATTTGTGCTTGTCACATGCCAGGAACAGACAGAAAGCAGCCTGGCTGCGTCACAGGGTGCGACAGGGAGTGGTACCAGCTGATGTTGGAGAGGTAGGCAGAGCTTTGTAGCCTATGATAATGAGGGTTTAGATTTTATACTAAATGCAATCACACCCTGTGCACATCTCAAAAAAGAAGGATTAATCACACTGTATTGCAAAAGCCTGTTGACTTTTGTCTTCCCCTTCTAAGGGTAAGATCTCTGAAGAGGGGAGCTCTGTTCTATTCATCTCTGAATATCTAGTGCTTTGGACACACCATCCCTCCACGAAAGAATGAAGGTTCATGAACCAACTGATTGGTCACCTGACTTAGTCTACCAGCTTAACACACCTACGAAAAAAAAAAAAAAATTAAAATAAGGAAAAGAAGTCTAGTTTGTTTGGACTTATTCTTAGTGAACCCCTGCTGACCTCAGAGTAATCCCTGTTTTTTATTGTTATTGTTCTTAATGCTCATAAATCAGATTGACCTTGCCTTGTGGCTTTGATTTTCTACATCTCAAATTAGGTGTAGTGGAAAACCCACCCAAGTCTTTGTTTCTTCACCATTGGTAAAGAGAATATTTGTTTAACAATGTAGTGGGTTCTTTTCTGGCTCAGAACAGAAACAAGGAGGTAGAATTCTCTTGCAAGCAACCTAATAACTCTCATGCCAGTTTGCAGACATGTGAGAGGCAAAGGGAGAGGGTGAAAGGATAAGGTGAGAGTGTGCTATAAATCCCAGTTCCTATTTTCAGGCTAGATAAAACTGTACAGGAAATAGCAGATCAAATGCTCACTTTTCTGATTGGGGAGCTTTGTGATCTCCAGGTGAACAAAGGACTCAGGAGCCCAGCTCCCAAAGTTTTTGAAGCCACAGTTTGAGCAGGTTGGGGTTCAGGAGTTTTGTTTGTTGGTTCATTTGCTTTGTTTTCTTGGGCAGTCAGCACTCATGTGCAAGCTGGTACTCCTGACTTTTCTCCCGAATTGGAACAAAACCCTTAAATGTCACGCCTCCTGAGAACATCTAGATTGCCAAGAACAATCATCCTGTCGGTTTCCCCTGCCCAGGCTGCGTCTTTAATGGAGCACCAATGAGGCATTTCAGCGACAGGTTTCCCCCTGTGATATCATCATTCCAGTTCATCATCTCTGCTGCCTCAGTTTAAGTATCACTTCCTCAGGAAAGCATTCCTTGACCCAGTCCCCATTAAAAAAAAAACAACCCTAGGTCAGGCATCCCCATGACATGCTCTCATGCATCCTGCATCTCTCCCTCATAACACTTATGACAATTATAATGAATCATTTGTGTAATTTTTTGTTTATTATCAATCCTCTCTGCTGGACTCTAAGCTCCATCAAGACATGGACGTTGTCTTCCACGCTATGTATCCCCCAGGGTCTAGCACATTGGAGGCTCCCAGAAAAATAATTATTTAATGGATAAATGAAGGATAGATATACAAGTCCCAAATGCCCAACAGATCATTTCATAACCCAATATAAAGCCATCATCTGCGGTTGTGCTAAACTTTTTGTGTCATTCTAGCTTCATTTTCACCTAAGGAGACACAATTTCTTCTCCCCTAATTCTGAATTGCCTCAAGTTTCTAAAGCAGAAGGGTTTGCTGCTTCTTGGAATAACCCCTGGAGTTGAGTAAAAATATGGCTCCTCGGGCTCATCTCCTAAAGATTCTGATTCAATAGATCAATTTTCTGATCAACCAGGTTTGGAAACTACTGCTCTGGAGACAAATTTGTGAGTAAAGAAGACTAAGATGTTGAGTTTGGGACATTAAGGATGGACATAAAGAAAGGCATGAACAGACAGTCCATAAGGAGCAGTTACTTCCCCACCCCCCCACACACACAAGCAGGTGGAAAAAAATGCCACTAAGAAGAAATGCAAGTTAAGATGAAAACAGATACCATTTCTCTTGACAGATAGGCGAAGATTAAAAGTTGGATAATATACCTCGCCTTGTTGGTGAGAGTATGGGGAAATAGCTACCCTCCTATATTGCTGGTATGGCTGTAAATGTCTACAATTTTACTGGAGGGCAATCTGGCAGATACACAAATCATTAGACACACTTCAAGGAAGTAATCTGACAAATACTACATCAAGTTGCACCAGGGCTTTTAGTAGCCTGGAAATGACCGAATGTCCATCAATAGGGGATTGCTTCAATAACTTATCCACACAATGGAATGCTATGGGGACTTTAGGGAGAACAGACAGATCTGTGTTCTTTATATAGAACTATCTTCACAATAGAGTGTCAAGGAAAAATGGAGCAGAGCAGTAGTTTATATTTATATAAAAGGAGGGACACTTATATCTATATACACATATACTTAAGTAAGGCTAGAAAATCTCTGCCAAGACATACAGCAGCAGTGATGGCTACTGTGGAGAGGGAGGAAGGACTGGGGGTCAGGGAAAGAAGGGAGAGACCCTGCACTATATACGCATAAAGCAAAAACTTTCGTGGGTTATTGGTAAATAAGGCAAGGTTGATGGAAGTGCGACGAGCTAAAAAGAACTTTGATGGCCCAGTGACTTTCCATTAGTCTTTAAATAGTAGTTTACATGTCCCATGGGTCTCAGGGCAGCCCGTTTCTATTGCTGACAAATATATACCTAGTGCCTGATGCCTGACTTCCAGCACAGGTTCCATAAATGCTAGTTCCTTCTTTGGAACAAGGAAGTTAAAGAAATTCTTCTCCCAAATGGCATCTTATCCTTTTTCATCAATACAGAAGATACAACTACTGGAATAACCATTGGAAAAAATAAGGTCATTCTCCATTTTGGAATCAGTGCCCCTTTCTATAAGCTGTACCACATTAGTTACCCTTGAAACAAAATCTGACCTCCCCTCCAAGCCTGCAGATCAGGGTATTTTCTTACCAGGTGCATTCCTATGGAGGTGGCCATCGCCGTCTCAATCTCGGTTCCCACATCCTCGATGAAGGGATATTCATCCTGTCGATGGATAATCACCTTAGCCCCACTGGAGGACACCAGGAAGGGATTATATTCCTCTTCGTTTATGTACAGGATGACCTGCAGCCCTGGGAATATAAAGCAGTTTGCTTGTGGTCAGAGGCTAGGAAAACATTTTCTCCAGATGGTCAACCTCTCTTGTTGCCCTGGGAACCTCAAACTCAAGACCCAGGCATTTCCAACAAGTGAGAGGTAGGCAGGGGCTAGACTGACAGCTTCATTAGGGTAGGAGTTGTGCCTTCCTTGGTCATGGCTGGGTCTGTAGGGCTTAGCACAAAATAGGGGTCAAAAACAGTACTACTACCCCAGTTCTTGCTAAGCAGAAAGCAGAGACCTGCAACCCTGCTTGAGACATGCATCTGCATGTAGTCCTTCTAGTTGGGGAGGTCAACTGAGCATCCAAGGGGAAGCTGCAGTACTGTGGCTGCTTAAAGCCTGAGGGACAATACCAGGGAAGAGATGAATCACTAATGGAGTGTCTGACCACTGGCCCAACTTCTCTTCCTGCTCCCACTCTTGCCCCACCCCGCCATCTATTTTGCATCCATCAGCCAGAGGGATCTTTTGAAAATGGAAATCAGATCAGGTTACTCCCTTGCTTGAAACCCGTCAATGGCATCTCATTGGCTACATGGGGATGCTATAGAACAAAACCCAGAACCCAGACTGCAGCTGTCAAGGCTGTGATGATGCAGCCCCTGCCAACCTCTCCCTCCTCATCCTCTGACTCTCCTTCTCCCTCAATAAGCTCCAAGCACACTGTTCTTCTTTCTGTTTCTAGAACTCGTCAAACTCGTTTACTTCTCAGGGCCTTTGTACTTGCTAGTCCCAGGAGCACCCTTCCATGGATCCTAACCTGGCTGGCTCCTTCTCATCCTTAAATAACCCTCTTCACAGAGGCCTTTTGAACCTCCTTATCTAAAGTATCCCTTATCTAAAGTATCCCCCCCAACCCCCCAGCTACCTTCTCTTCCCTTTTGCTGCTTTATTTCCTTCATAGCACTCACTGGGATTTGTAACTAGATAATGTCTCTGAGTTGGTAATCTGTGTCTCTCTACTAAAAAGTAAGCTCCCGGAAGGCAGAGATGGTGTCTGTCCTGGTCTCTGCCATGTCCTTGACACTTTTGTTTGGTAAGTGAATGAGCAAATGAGTAGGATCTACATGGATTGATAGACGAGAACTCTGAGAGTTCGCCTGACCTCTTCAACTTATAAATAAGGGAACCAAAGTCCAGAGGAGCAAAGTGATTTGCTCCAGGCCACACAGCCCACGTGCAGTGGAGCCTGGACTGGGAGACCCTGGCCTCCCAGTTCCAGGTTACTTCTTCCCGCTGAATGATGATGTCTTGCAGAATTGGTTAGAATACAGACGATGTGGTCAGAAAGGCGAGGATCCCAAGTGTGGTTTTCCTACATGGCATATTCGATGTACATAGAATCTTATTGTGGGTGAGCCAGGCCAATCTGAGTTCCCTATTTCCATATAAAAGCAGTAGTAGTAGAATAGAAGTAATAGTGGTATTGGAAGTAATAATGCTATTATTGGTGGCAGTAGCAGCTGCAGCGGCAGTGGCAATGCTAGAAATGGTAGCAATGATGACTAGCATTTATTGTGTGCTAAGTGTGTGCCAGCTACTTATTCTAAATGCCTTATATATTTTAAGTGCCCTCAACAACCTTGTTAGGGAGGTACTATTATTACTTCTGCTTTATACATAGGTATAGTAACTTGCCCAAGGTCACATGGTGAGTGGCAGAGCTGGTAGTTGGCTCCAGAAGCTGCTATCTTACCTAAGTCAAGGGGTATCTGGTTCTCTCATCTCCTGTTTGGCATATCTGAGTTTAAATCCATTTGGAGGCCACCTGCCCAGCATTATTATCTCCAGCTAAGAGCTCAAACCAGTGTGGTTTCCCAGGAGAAGGAACCTAAGCAATATCCCTATTGCTCTCTCAAAGGTAAAGAGGGCAAGTAAAAAAGGAAAACAGACATGGCTAAGGAAGAGGGGAACTGAGATGGATGCTGATGGAAACACTGCCAACACTGCATCCCTGGTTTCTGGCCAAGCGGAGAGATGCTGCTTTTCTGGAAGGCTCAAGCATTCCCAATCATCCTGCTACCACCAGGCTCACTGCTAGAGGCTGGGACCACAGAACCTCTTTGGGACAGATTTCCTTACCATATTCACTGCCCCCCATGGAGGTGCTGAGGACGGTCTCATTTTCTTTGTTGTTGAATGTATAGCAATTCCCATGCATTGGATGATGGAAAAGTGTGAAGTTCCTGTGGAAGAAGAAAATGGGTCAGAAAGAGCTGTGCCAGGCACTGCCCACTTGCATCTTGGCTGAAGCCTGGATAGGCAGTGCTAATGGGGTCAACTCTCTTTGGAGGATAATGGATGATAGATTCACTCTTCCCATCTTTCCACTGTTAAAATGGCAGACAAACAAAGCCTCTCCTCCAAGTCACTTTCTGTTCTTTCTCCTAATTCTCTCACCTCTCTCTCCATCCCAACTTCACATTCCTTGAAGTCAGGCCATATGCCTTCCCAAATTTCTCTACTTTTGAATTTCTCAACTGACACCTAACATTTTTCCATTGGAATTCCCAATCCTAGGGAGTGATCCCCAGAGAAAGAATCACATCATATGTGCTTTTACACTGACTTTGGAACCCAGTCCTCGGGGAGACATAATTCCAAGTTCAATCTTCACAAGAACTAATATATTTGCTGATGTGGAGGAAGGTTGGAAAGGCTTAGTATTAGAAAAGAATGAAGTGAGCCCTTCAGCCAAGCAGGAAGACTTGAGAATGTTCCATCCATCACTCAGTCTCACCAGGGATCTGAATGTTTTCTTAAAGCCAAAAAGATATGACTGCTCAGACATCTGTACATAGACTTTTCTTTCTTTCTTTTACTGTGCTACGTTGGTGGTTCTCAAGCATTCGTGGGCATGATGGTAATGGCAAGGTTGTATGTACACAAATCAGCTATTCTATATTTTTATGAATAATTTAATGAGTTTAAGTATATCTTGACTATATGTCATGCTCACTGATTCTAGAACCTAACTCCAAATTGCAGGGTCAGTGAGAAGAACCCCTTCTGCTCCTGAGACCTCCAGTTGTGCACAAGTGCATGCACAGGGACCGGCATTCAGAAGCACAGGCCCTTGGGGATGAGAGAGCAGTCTTCTTCCTCCTGACCTGGCATCGCAAGACACCCCATCAAAGAAGCAGGTAACCAGCAGCTCCTCGGCAGAATAGCTCATGTTGATTTTCTTCTCCAGAGGCACCTGTGCCATGATGTTCATGTAATGCAGCTTGTACCACTCCTGAATGGCATTGATCCCCGAGCTGAAGGTGTAGACGGTACAGCTGGACGTGTCATTTGAACACTGTAAACCAGAGGAGATACTAGGCTGAAGCCATCAGTCTGATACCCAGGGGAGGAGGGATGCCTGGGGCAAGGACGGCTTTCCTCTCACTTCTGGGCACTGGGAGAGAACATCCTTAAGTCCCAGAGACCAAGAAGGGCCTGAGTGAGGAAGGATGAAGAATCTCATTCTCATAACTCCCTACTCCCGCTCTCCAGGCAAGAAGCAAAACTGGCTTCATCAGGTCCCTAAATATCCAGGGTTGGACTGATTATTGCTACCTTCCCCATTTCCTATTGGATCAGCATTCAGGAAATCTGGGTTTTAGCCCAGACTCTGATATGACTTCTCTGTGGGATCTTGAGCAAGGTGTTATATATTCATTGTTTCACCTACAAAATGTTGACTAAAATACCATGCTGCCCATCTTCAGATGGTAGTTTGGAAGATCAGCATTTGAAATCTATAACAATGAGAGCTTCACTGTCATTGTGATAGAGTCCAGATGTTCTCATTGCTAGTGGCTTGGAAATTCTCCTAAAAGAACAGGTGTCAGGGGATTGAGAGTTTGGTAATCAAGGAGAACCTTGCAGATTTCCTCTAAAAGGATCTAGAAAGGCATTGGCAAGTCTCAGTGATTTAGAGGAGGGGCTGTCTTCAGGATGTGTGAGTGGAGTGATGAGCTCTCATAAACAGCAATCAAGGCTATAAGGGATATAGAAGTAGCTCCCTTCCATACATAGAGAGGTAATGTACTAACCGCGTTTGTCCAGAAGGTAATGGAACCGGGTTTCAGTGAATGGCTGCTTCCTGAGAGGCCCTCAAATGGGATTAAAAAAAAAAAGAGGGAGCGAAGTCCTGCCACAGCTCCTCCTGAAGGCAAGTATTACAGGGACTATTTGGTGTGTCTACTGCTCATTGTCTCCTGCTGGTGTCTGCACCCCAATTTTGCTTTGGGGGGATTTCATTTCCCTTTTTAGATACAGCTGGTGTCCCTTCCTCCCTCCGGTGACCCACGATAGGCTAATCAGACGGTCTCATGATAGAATTTGAATCTTAAACATCAACAAAAAGCCTGATAATAGTTGAAGTTTACTTAACCCAACAGCAGTATTGAAATGACTTTCCATCACTTCTTGTCCCCTAAAACCCTGGCTCTTCCCTAACTTCTGTCCTCTGAGAGACCTCCGTGGGCCATCTAAGAAATTCTATTCTGCTTAAGATCGCCTGAATAAGTTTCATTGGCTTCTTTCCAAACCACCCTAACTGAGCGTATTTCTTCCAGCAGGACCAGAGGGACTAATGTCAAAGGAGAAGAGTATATGGACCATCTCCAGCCCATCCCATGGCCCCAAACTGAGAGCAAATGAATCTCACCAGCTGGAATCCCACCACTTGCTTGGACTCGTGGACATGGATGACATCTGCAGCCTTGTGAATGATGCTCCCTCTGACCTTCCGTTTCTGCCCTGTGAGGAAGTCCCTGGCTTCCTTGCCCATCTCATCCTGCTTGAAGGACAGCAGTGGGATCAGGTTGAGGAATTTGGGCTGTGTGCTCCCCCAGGCTGAACTCTTGGACTCTGTTTCTCGTCGTTTCCGAGACTTAACCTCTGAAAAGCCATACAGGGTCTTCAAGGCCTTTGTGGTCTCCTGGTCCAAGTCAGCTAGAAGGTCCTTCACTGCACTGTACCTGCCGAGGTGGGAAGGAAGAGTCAGGGAGAGGGGGCCCTTAGGACCTATTGTAGAATGCTGACACTTTCCCATGCTGTTCTCCACCCACGTGCCATCTGCCTCGTCTCCTTGGTCAAGGAGACCAGGCCTTTTACAACTTGCCACCTCTAACAGGACTGCTGGTTTGATCAAATGGGAACAGGGTCACGGGCAACCCTTGTGTGGCTTCCTGGAGCTTTACCTCTACCACTACTGCTGGTTTGCTCTCGGGGTGTGTTGATGACTTTGCCCCAACCAGCATTTCTGGAGTGGTGACTGTCTGTTGCCTCCCATAAACCAGCCACAGTGAGGACAAGTAAATAGCTGGTAATGGAGAGTCTACCTAGGGGGCAGGATCCGTCTCCACCCAACACAATGTGCCCCTGCCCACTGATTCTTCTGGAATCAGTGCAGGGAGGGAGGAAGATATAATTGTTGCTTTGACAACCCACAAGAACAGAAGAATGATACAGGAGTTGACTGCATGAAGCCTAATGCTGCCATCTTTTAATTTTCACAATACCAAATGGTCCCTGCCTCCCTCTTTACTCTCTCTTTCTCTTCCTTGCTCTCTGCATTGCATAATGATTGAAGGTGTGAACTCCAAAATCAAATGGCCCATGTTCAAGTTCCCATCCTGGTACTGGCTGTGCGACCTTGGACAAGTCACTTAGCCTTCCTGTGCCTTAGTTTTCTCATCTGTAAAATGTGGCTATTGGGAAGATCCAATGAGTTTATTATATATACAATTAAATGGTAGCTCTTATTCATATTGTTAGTGTCATTATATTTGATAACATTTCATTCCTCCATTTACAATGTAAGGTCCATGGGGGGCCAAGACTGTGTTTGGGTTGTTCAGTTCTTTGCCCCAGAACCTGGGACAGTGCATGGTAACTTGTTGAAGCTGTGTAAATGATTATGGAATAAATAATGGAAGGCAGGAAAGAGGAAAAGAAGGATGGAGGAAAAGAGGGAGGGAGGGAGGGAAAGCTATCTGAAGATGGAGGATGTGCCTTAGAACTGATTTTGATTTCGAGTTTGTTACCCACTTTTTGAAGACTCTGGGCAAGTTAGTTCCCTTCAATAACCTTCCTCCCCCTACTCTTCCCTCTTCACCACGCCCACACCTGCTCTGACAAATTCTGCCAGATTCTGAGCTGTCTCACAGATCAGTTTTCAACAGTCCTGAGGAGAACTGGATGACCCACTTAGAACAGGCCCCATGGCACACAAGTGGACCTAACCAAGGGTTGACCCTGACCAGAGTCCAGTGGTCTCAATTAGTGGGGCTGGGCTCACACAGATGAGGGCTTGGGACAGTCGAAATGCTTCTGGAAGTCACCTGGGTGTCACTTCTAAGTCAGCCTTGAGCTCACGTTCCTGAGGAGAGTGAGGGCGTGAACTTGAAGAACTCGGGGAAATGGCTAAGCTGGGCTTGGCGTGGGTGTAAGTATGTGGGCATATTTGTGCTTTTTTTTGGAGGGGTGAGGGGAACTAGCTCACTCCAGGCCCAACCCCCTAAGTGAAACTGATCCTTGCAGCTCTCCCCCTTCTACCCTTGGAAGTAGCTGACTCATTGCCAACTTGGAACAGATGTAGAGCCCGGGAGAGGGCCGTTTACAAATGTTGGCAATGCATGCAAATTTCCTAACAGTGTGTTTGCAGGCTGAAGTGGCCCCCAGGCGCCCAGGGCGTGCCCTTCCCGAGGGGCTTCGGCAACAGGAGGGGACACGGCCCTCGCTCCCGTGTCCCTGCTCTGCCTCTTACTTGTAAGGGTTGATGTTGCAGATGGTGACAGCGGGAAAATCCAGCTTCTGGAAGTGGACCTTGATGGAGACCGAGACGGTGTAGAAGGAGAGGACCAGGAGGGCGCATTGCCAGAGAATGAGGGCCACGGCCGTCAGCGTGAACAGAATCCAGAGCAGGCGGCGGAGGCGCCCGCGGGACACCACGATGCGCCGGCAGCCGTGCGTGTTGGTGTTGAGGCAGTACCACCGCATCAGCTCTTTAATGGTGGGTGCCTGAGGCCCCGTCACCGGCAGGTTCTTCTTGATTTTGGCTTTGAACTTCTCTCCGGGGGCCATGACCAGCTGGGACTCCAGGGCGGAGGAGCAGGCGAGCTGGGGCGGCAGCGAAGAAAAGCAGGTGAGCTCACTCCCGCGCGAGCCTACTGGCTCATCCCAGGAGGTTGGGGAGCTGGGAAGCCCAAGTGCCCTTCGAGGCCTCCAGCTTTTTTTCCCTCTTTGGGCTGGTCTGCCTGAGTTCTGAGATTCTGAGACCTTGGCCCCTTCTCCAGGATATTTGTTTTGGGTCACCGCAGCTGCCAAAGTGGCTGCCACCTCCTCTTCCGCACTACTCCCCCACCCCAAGCCCTGTGGGGGCTGGATGAGGTCTAACCCGTGTAGCACTGACCCTTCTGGCTGAAGGACCTTTCCCTAGAGTCCCTGGAGCAGGAGTCCTCATAGCAACCCCGGACAGCCCTCTGCACCCCTCTTGTCACCATCCTTGGTGATAGGATATTGCAAGCCCAGCCTTATCTTGGCCTTTGCCTGCCTTTCTCCAGGTAGCATTCTTACCTCCTCATCCTCCCTGGCCCTAGCCCAGAATCTGGCTACCTACCGAAGAAATCTGGCCCTTCCTAGCTGGATCTTCCCCAATCCTTTTCCCTGCTATTTTATGGCAAGTGGAATGATTTCTTCTTTACAGTCAAGCTCTCATTGTTTACCAGCATGGAATAGGACAATTGCCTGCAACTGTTTGCACCATCCTGTGCCGTAATTCCCTTGATCCTAAGATACCAATTAATTTTGGAAATGCATCTTGATTTAATGACAGCTTGGGGGTGTCCCTTGCTACAATCCAAAACCAAAAGAATTTTGCAAGAGTTTGTTTTAAAACCTAGGTCCAGGTTCAATTTCCTTTCAAATAAACTGCAGCCCAGGGAAGCTTTCCTCCACTGTGAATGCTGAACAGAAACGATGATTCTGGAAGCTCCTTGTCCTTGTCCTTGTACATTAATCAATGTACAAGATGCATCTCAATTACAGAAACTTTACAATGTGAAATAACACTCATTCCAGAAATTAACTAATATATATATATACACACATAGGCTTATTACACATTTATAATATATAGTCATATATCTGTGTATATATAGACTTTCTCTGTATTTCCCTTCTCTTTATACTTCATTTCATGTTTCAACAGCCCCACAAGGTAAGTTTACTATTATTATCTCCACGTTACAGGGGACAAAAACGAGCTCAAAGAAATGGAGTTACTTGTGCAAGATCACACAGCCTTACCCCCTATGGTATATGCCTTTGAGGGGCTGGGAATTGTGCTAGGTGCTACCCTCCTCCTCAGTTAGTTAACCAGCAGCACCCTGGACTAAAGGTCAGAGGAGAGAGAAGGAATCCCTAGGGATTTAATTTTCAAACTTAGTGAGTGTGACTGCTTTCCATGACTTGTGAGGCAATGGTATGGGGGTGGGGGGGGGAGTATATGCAAATTCTGTTCCCTGTGCCCTCCACAGGTGACAGAGGCAAATTAGGACATACTCTAATTTGGAGTAGGATATTGGGGGTGGTCCCTACACTCCCAGAGGTCCTATTTCTGGGACAAGGGCTTTGGTTTGCCCATCAAGTTCTTCAGGCAGGATTTTGGATTTGAGGAGTTACTTTTCCTCTATCCTCAACCCGTAGGATATGGTCCCAGATGGAAGCTGGAGCCAAGCTGGGAGGCTTTCAGGTTTATGATATGAGGGAAATAGAGGGATGAGGGTGGAGGTGAGATGTCTGGAGGCAGCCAAACCTCTCCAGCACCTGCACAGACCTGCCATTTTACTGGGATGAGGGAAACCATCTCTAATCCTTAAAATTATGTTATTAGCCTCTTGGCAAGAGGAATACAACTTATTTTATTGTTTTAAATATTGCCCACCCCACCCCCCTTCTCCCTTGCTACAATCCAAAACCAAAAGAATTTTTGCAAGAGTTTGTTTTAAAACCTAGGTCCAGGTTCAATCTCCTTTCAAATAAACTGCAGCCCAGGGAAGCTTTCCTCCACTGTGAATGCGGAACAGAAACGATGATTCTGGAAGCTCCTTGTCCTTGTCTCTTCAGTCATGTCACTGGAGAGAACCTCCAGGGCCCCTCTGCCCTCTCCCAGGGCTGACCCTGACCTCAGTGGATCAGCCACTAATGTTAGAGGAGGTCACGGGTGAAAGAAGGAAACCCATCTTACTCCTCACAAAACTGAAAAATAGTCACACAAATAATATTCCAACTTCAAAACGAAACAAAGTTGAAGCTTCTATTAGGTTGCTCTGCTTGATTAAATAAGAGGCCCTTGTGGAAGAATTAATAGCTGCCACACAGCACTCCCTCTTCTAGGTACTTTACAGGTATTAACTCACTTAGTTTTCACCACAGTCTTCTGAAGTGGGTACCCTAATTTCTCCCACTTTACAAATGAGGAAACTGAGGCACCAAGAGGTTAAGTAGCTTGCCCAAGGTTACACTAGTAAGTGGCTGAGCTGGGATTTGAACTCAAGGAGCGGTGCCTTTCATTACTAGCTATGCTACTCCTCAAATAATAGCCACCTGCAGCACCACAATAGCAGTAATGGCAGCTGGCTTTTATCGCTCCCTTAGTCTATGCCCAGGGCTGGTCCTCAGCTCCCTTTCCACATTATCTTATTTAATCCTCACTACAGTTATATGCGGTGCTATGACCCCATTTCACAGAGGAGGAAACTGAGCTTGGGAGAGGTTAGGTAGCTTGCCCAAGGCCACACACCTAGGAAGGAATCAAATAATTCCTTTAAATTCCAGAGCCCAGTCTCATAAAAGCGACTCTCCTGTACCCTCCCCCTCTCCCTCCGCCCCCACTTGAAGGAACGGAAGCTTGGGGAGGGGTAAGAGATTTGCCCAAGTCTAGGGTCCAGAGCCGCGGCCAGGGAGTCGCGGAGCAGGGCTCATCCACAACGCGCGCCCTAGCTCCTCTCGGCGACTCCGCAGCCCTTGCGCAACCCACGCGGAGCGACCGGGCACAGTTCTGTGGCCGAAGCCACCTCTGCCCGGGGAACCCGAGATGAAGCCTCCGGAGAGATCCCAACCAACCCCCTTCGAGTGTTTACTTCTTTCTGGAACAACCACCATCCCGGAGAAAACATTTCAGAGTGAAATGAACAATCACGGTGAAGTCCACGCGTCTCCGCAGAATCTGGAAAGGGACTGGACCCGTGCGGGGCGGAGAGAAGGGGCAAGGCGCGGTCCCTGACCCCCGCGAACAGCTCAGACGCGGCTCGACCCAGAAAGGTCGATCCCAGCCACGGGAGACGGCCCCGGGCTGGTCCCGGCGTGGCCACTCACCCTCGGGGCCCAGCGACCGCTCCGGTGCGGGATAGCCCCGAGCTCCAACCCGCGGAGCTCACCTGACTCAGTTCCGATGCGTCCGCGGCTCGTGGACGTGCGACCGGCTCGGTTCTCTTGCACTGACAGCACGAGCATCCCTCAGCCGCTGCGGCCACCTGTTCTTGTTGGCCGGGCCTGGGCCCCGCCCCCCCCAGGACCCGCCCCCACCTGTGCAGGTGGATTCCCCGGGTCGCCCAGGATGTGCCGGCTGCCGCCCAGAGCGTGCCATGGTTCCGCAGCGCCCCCTACTGACCCGAGGCCGCTCTGCGCCCCAGCTAGACTGCGAGGTGCCTTCCTCTGCCACCGCGCGGCGCCTGCTGCCGCCCCGACGCCACTATGCACCCTGCACCCCAGCAGGGCCTCTGTGGCACCTTTCCCATGGCACCTCGCAGCGCCCCCTGTCGCCCCGTCCTGCCCCGCGCTCTCCATTCCAGTCCAGATGGCTGGTGCCATCCCCACCCCAGCACCAGGAGGAACCCCAGGCAGCCCCCGCTGGTGTGCAGCTCCCAACCTCTTGCCCTCTGGCTGCCTCCTGACTGGGAGCGTGAGGCTGCTGCAGGGCCCACTTGAGTGCAGCTCCTTCTTTGGTCCCTTCGGCAGCCTTTTTTCCAGGGACTCTTGAAGATAACTAAAGAAATGAGGTTAGAAAATTGCAACTGGGAGGCATCATAGAGACACCTTGGCCACAGCCCATTGAGTAGGGAAGAAACCGGCCCAGAAAGGGGAGGTGTGTGTTCTAGCCCGTAACTTGTCAGACTTTAACGTGCTTAAGAATCACCTGCGGATCTACAAATTTTGTAAGTAGGTATGGGCCAGCTTGAGGGATCTGCATTCCTGATAATTTCCCCCATGATTCTGCTGCACATTTGGAGTAGCAAGGGGCTAGAGGACTTACCCAGGGGGTGGAAACAGGTCCAATATTTTGGGAGGACAGTTTAAAGAAAGGTCCCTACAAAAATCTCAACCTTTTTCTTTTGTACATGCTCACGGTAAAGAATTCAAATGATACAGAGAAAATGGAAGCCTTCCCATAATCTGCAAACCCTACTAAATAACCATGGTTTGTCCCTCCCTGGTTATGTCCTTCATATATATATACACACACACATAGAATCACTTGCACCATGAAAATAGTAAGAATGGTTTTTAAAGATGGCAGGTTAGTTGATGAAATGTCAGGGATAAGACCCAAAATCAGGTCTATGTAGCTATAGGATAGAGTGAACTTGGGCTGCATTTGGCTTCTTTTTAAAAAATCAAGCTAAAATATATATACAGGAAAATGCACAGATTTTAAGGGTACAATTCAATGAGTTTTGGTAAATGTGTACACTCATGTAACCATCACCCTAATTAACATATAGAACACTTCCAACAACTCAAAAAGTTCCCACAAGCCCCTCTCCACTCAATTTCTCCATAGGCAAGCACTGTTTTAATTTGTGTCGCAATAGATTGGTTTTCTTTGTTCTTTTTTTTTTACTTTAATATTTTTATTGTGGTTAAATATATATAACACAAAATTTGCCATTTTAACCATTTAAACCATTAAACCATTAACCATTTTAACCATTAAAATTTGCCATTTTAATCCTTTACTGGATTAATTACATTTCCAATGTTGTGCAGCTGTAATTGTTATTTCCAAAAATTTTCAACCCCCATGAAAGAAAATGTACTCATTAGGCAATAACACATTATTCTTCACCACCCCCTTTCCATCCTGGTAACCTGTAATCTCCTTTCTGTCTCTATGAATTTGCCTGTTGTAGATATTTATTATAAGAGGAATCATAAAATATGTGGTCTTTTGTTTCAGGCTTCTTCTACTCAGCATAATGTTTTCAAGGTTCATTCATGACATAGCATGTGTCAGAACTTCATTCCAACTCCTTACTATTGCCAACTCCTTACTATTCCATTATATAGATATACCACATTGTGTTTATCCATTCATCTGTTGATGGGCAGTTGGGCTGTTTCCACCTTTTGGCAATTGTGAATAATGCTGTTGTGAACATTGGCATACAGGTATATTTTTGAGTCTCTGGTTTCAGTTATTTTAGGTATATAGTTAAGAGTGGAATTGATGGATTATATGGTAGTTCTGTGTTTAACTTTTGAGGACCTGCCAAACTGTTTTCCACAGCAACTGTACCATTTTACATTCCCACTACTAGTATTTGAGGGTTTCTCCACATTCTCGTCGACATGCCAGCTTTACTGTCTTTTTTATTATAGCCATCCTAGTGGGTATGCAGTGGTATCTCATTGTGGGTTTGATTTGCATTTCCCTAAAGACTAATGGTGTTGAACATCTTTTCATGCTTATTGGCTATTTTATATCTTCTTTGGAGAAATGTCTATTCATGTCCTTTGCCCATTTTTAAATTGGTTGGTAGTTTTATTGTTGTTGAGTACTTTATAAATTCTGGATATTAAATCCTTATCAGATATATGATGTGCAAGTATTTTCTCTTATTTCGTGGGTTGACTTTTCGCTCTCCTGATAGTATCTTTCGATGTACAAAAGGTTTTAATGAAAGTCCAATTTATCTATTTTTGTTGTTGTTGCCCTTGCTTTTGGTGTATATTTAACAAAGCTTTACCAAATCTAAAATCATGAAGATTTCCCCCTATCTTTGCTGCTAAAATTCTTTTAAGAGTTTTAGATCTTAAATTTAAGTCCTTGATCAACTTTGAGTTAATGTTTGTATATTTTGTGAGGTAGGGTTCCAACTTCATTCTTTTGCAGGTGGATATCCAGTTTTCCAGCATCATTTGTTGAAGAGACTGTTCTTTCCCCATTGAATGGTCTTGTCACCCTTGTTGAAAATAAGTTGACCAAGATGTGTGAGTTTATTTCTGGATTCTCAGTTGTATTCCATTTGGTCTATATATCTATCCTTATGCCAGTAGCACTCAGAAAAGATTTTATATCATAATTTCTAACTCCACCTTTTCCATGAAACTTTCTATGTATAGGACTACCACAGTTGCATTCTCTTATTACTAGTAGCTCATTACGTTTATTTTTTAGAATCCATTTTTTGGCATTAGTTTTATTTAATTATATTTTATTAACTAAGGGATAATTTTGTACTTAATGATTTACCATTAAAGAAACAGTAAATTTCAAAGCAAAAGAATATAAACTGATTTGATATTATTTTGGCTGTAAAACAAATTGGGTTACTGAAGTGGTAACTTTAAAATTAAGTTAGATTCCTATGTTGTTTTTCAGAGTAATTCAGCAATGGCTCATTTGGAAACTGTATCACTGTGAGCCTTAGCTTCCTGGAAGGATGGGAGTTGGGAGAACTTTGAAGGCTTTTAAAATAAAATCTTAAATGTCCTTTTTAAAATCAATTTTATTGAAACGTATTCATAAAGCAAACAACCCATCCAAAGTATTCAATCAATGGTATTTGGTATATTCACAGAGTTGTGCATTCATCACTTCAATCAATATTAGAGCATTTTCATTACTTCAATAATAATAATAATAAACAAAAAACAAACTCTCCCCCTAGTAGTTACCTTTGAATCTCTCTATCCTTTCCCTGCCATACATAACTGCTATTCTATTTTTTTTTTTAAGATTTATTTATTTATTTATTTATCCCCCGCTTGCTGCTTGTGCTTGCTGTGTCCATTCGCTGTGTGTTTTCTCCGTGTCTGCTTATCTCCCCCTTGCTGTGAGGTCCCGCTGCATCAGCCCACTGCGCCGCGCGGGCTTGCCTGCCCTCACAAGGAGGCCCCGGGAAGCAAACCCGGGGCCTCCCACATGGTAAACGGGGGCTCTATCGATTGAGCCACACCCGCTTCCCTCTATTTCCATCTCTCTAATTTATTTGTATTTGTATTTTGTATAGATGGGGCCAAACAATATGTAATATATTTTGTCTAGTTTCTTTCACTTACCATATTTTCTTTTTTACCATTGATGGAAGATTATTAATCTATTACTATACACTGCTGTCCATAGTCTGCTTTGGTTGTATTTTTGCTCAGATATCATCCTGATATTGATATCTTGTAACATCAACATACATTTGTTTTGTTTCAGAGTAAAACAATCTTATAAATGCCGTATTACCCATACTCATTTTTCACATGAGGGTTTTGTTTTTTTTTTAAAGATTTATTTATTTATTTATTTATCCCCCCCTTGCTGCTTGTGTTTTACTGTGTCCATTTGCTGTGTGTTTCTTCCGTGTCTGCTTATCTCCCCCTTGCTGTGAGGTCCTGCTGCATCAGCCCACCGCGCCGCGCAGCGGGCCTGCCCTCACAAGGAGGCCCCGGGAAGCAAACCCGGGGCCTCCCACATGGTAAACGGGGGCTCTATCAATTGAGCCACACCCGCTTCCTGCTGTGACGTCTTGCTGCATCAGCCCACTGCACCGCATGGGCCGGCCGGCCTGCCCTCACAAGGAGGCCCCGGGAAGCGAACCCGGGGCCTCCCATATGGTAAACGGGAGCTCTATCCATTGAGCCACACCCGCTTCCCACATAAGGGTTTTTGATATTGATATCTTGTAACATTAACGTACCTTTGTTCTGTTTCAGAGAAAACAATCTTATATATGCAATATTTACCCATACTCATTTTTCACATGAGGGTTCCCTATGCTATGCAGTCCCATGTATCATTTCTTAGCTTTCCTTCCAGTGATATACAGGACCTTAGACTTTCCCCTTCAGCGACTGACATACCCATATATTAGCACTACTAGTTACAAACACTATGATGTGCTTTCACCATTTCTATTCATTTCCAAATATTTATGACTTTTTACCAATTGTGTACAGATTAAACCTCAGCTTTCCATTCTCTAACATTCCATTTTCTGGTGACCTATATTCTAGTTATCAACCCCATGAGTTTGCTCATTATATTTAGTTCATAATAGTGAAATCATACAATATTTGTCCTTTTGTGTCTGGCTTGTTTCACTCAACATAATGTCCTCCAAGTTCATCCACGTGTCATATGCTTCACGACTTCATTTCTTCTTACAGCTGAATAATAGTCCATTGTATGTGTATGTATACTGGATGATGGACAACTGGGTTGTTTTCATCTTTTGGTAACTGTGAATAATGCTGCTATGAACTTTGATGTACAGATGTCTGTTCATGTCACTGCTCTCAGTTCTTCTGGGTACATACCTAGGAATGGTATGGCCAGCTCACATGGTAGATCTATATTTAGCTTTCATAGAAACCATCAGACAGTGTTCCACAGTGGCTGTACCATTCTACATTCCCACCAACAGTGAATAAGAGTTCCTATCTCTCCACATCCTCTCCAACACCTGTAGTTTTCTGTCTTTTTGATAGTGATCATTCTAATAGGGGTGAAATTATAGCTCATTGTAGCTTTGATTTGCATTTCCCTAATAGCAAGTGATGTTGAATATTTTTTTATGTTTTTTTTTTTTTT
>JAQZBX010041659.1:0-22264 GCA_029593785.1 Cabassous unicinctus | reverse complement strand
AGGTTTCTTGTGCCCTTTGTCCCTTGCTTGTTGTGCAGTAGGAGCCAAGGATGTAGTTGGTATTGTAAGCTGTGGAAGCTGAAGCTGCCCGTATTGTCCCAGGAACCTATTAAGCTTCTTCCACTTCTCTTTTCTGCCAGGAGGAGTGACAGAGCTGCAGCCATGTGTAATAATCCAAGTCATGCATTTCAGAACCATTTATAGTTGCCTGGAAAGAGTAATGAATCTTCATGCCCCTTCCTCCCCTGCCTGGGATAGGGATGGAGCTGCAGGTGTAGGCAGCAATTTATGCTGTGCAGGTCCAAATTGACCGCAGTTACCCAGGCTGACTGACACAGCACCAGCCCCCCTACTCCCCTGCCAGGGGTGGGAATGGACCCTCCAGAGTGCCAATAATCTAACCCTTATGGGCCAAATGTACCTGCAATTGCCCTGAGAGGTTGAGGAGTGCTGTCCCTTCTGCCCTTTAGGGGTGGAGATGGAACAAGAGGCAACTAACATTTCAGTCCATGTAGGCCAAAAGAGCCTCTTGTTGCCCGGAAAGGTTGAGGAATCACCAGCTCCCTCCAATCCTATTTAGGGTGGGGGTGGATCCATACACACCCAGCAGTCCAAGTCCATGCAAGCTGAAAGTGCCTGTCATTGCCCAGAAAGGCTGAGAAAACACAACTCCCCTCTTATACTACTACTTGGAGGTGGAGATGGAGCTACAGGTGTCCAATTATTCAGTCTGTGTGGGCTCAAAGCACCTGCAGTTACCCAGAGAGGCTGGGGAAATACCTCCTTCTTCTTGTCCTATCAGGGGTGGGGTGGAGCCTCAGGAACCCAACAGTTGAGTTAGTGTAGGACAAAAGCACCTGCAGTTGTCTTGAGAGGCTGAGGACCCTCCTAAACTCTGGGGGCTATGGGGTGGAGATGGAATCGAAGGTGAACAACAAACCAGTTTGTGTAGACCAAAAGCACCTGCAGTTGTCCAGTGAGGCTGAGAAAACACATCTCCCCTATTATTCTTATCCTTTTGGGGGGTGGGAATGGAGCTAGAGGTGTCTGAATATCCAGTCTGTGAAGGAACACCAGCCCCCTCCTATGATATGAGGGTGGAGGGATGGAGATAGAACTGAAGTTGCTCAACAAACCAGTTCTTGTGGGCCAAAAGTGCCTAGAGTTGACCAGAGAGGCCAAGGAAACACAGCTCCTTTCTTGTCCTATCGGGGTGCAGGGATGGAACTCAGGTGTCCAACTATTCAGTCTGTGAGGGCCAAAGATGCCTACAATTGCCTGGAGAGGCTGGTGCAGGTCCCCCCAGTTTCTTCCCTGCTGGTGATGGGACTGGAGCCTAGGCAAGGGCTACAATCCAATCTGGGTGGAAAGAGGCTTATCCTAATTGTTAATCTGATTTTCAATCAGCCCCGCTTCTCCTCATGCCAGGGGTAGAGTTAAAATAACAGCTACCGACCTCTTTCTGACTTGGATAGTTTGGGACTTTAGCTGTTCTTAGAATTATACTTTAACCAGCCAAATTTATTAATCAGTAGCTGAAGTCAGTGGCCAACCATCTGTTCCTCCCCTGTTTTGAGGAAATGGAGCTCCAACCGCTGAATAGCTTTCTGAGGTGGCTTGCACTGCCAATGGAGGATGGGCACTGGCATCCATGGTGTGGAATGCTCTACTCACGAATCCTTACTGCAGATGGCCAGTATCTTCCTTTCCTTCTTTTAAAGATGTTATTGGATGCTCTTTTGGTCTCCTGGGCCTCCCAGAGAGGTGCTTTAGATAGTTCTGTTTAGATTACTAATTGCCCTGTGGGATAAGCTAACTCTTGGAAAACCTTACTTAGATGCCATCTTGCCCCCATCTTCAGAAGCCATCATTTTTGACCTGGCTATCTGAGAGGATACGAGGATTGCTAGCAGCCAAAGCTTAAGCAAGAATCCCTTAGAGGCTGAGCCACAGAGCAGCTTAAAAGACAAGCCCTACCATATGCCTGATTGCCACATGGCAGGATGCCAGGATTGTCAGTAGCTGACTTTGGTGAGAAAGCATTTCTGATCATGATGTGATTTGGACATTTCTGGTACTTTGCATTGGCAGCCCTTTGGCAAATAAAACCAGTAGTTCATGAGTGGAATTTGGACATTCCATTTTTATAAAGTACCAAAGATGACATTAAAGCAATCCTGAGAATCTTAGGATGAAGTGTGGCTGATATCAGGTCAAAGTTCACAAGCATGCATCATTCAACAAGAGTGAGGGTTAGAAGGTTGGAGTATGGATGGTTGTGCTTCTGTAGTCAAGCCTACATGAAGCCATCATGTCACAGTTCAAGTTTAAAGGTAAGCATTACACCTGACAATGGCGTTTCACCCTTTTCTTATCTTGTGAATTGTGCCATTATTCTGAATCTACCACCGTCAGGGCAAGCCAACTTAGAATAAGCAAGTAATTACAGACTGTAATTCCTAATATTATTTGGAGGACTAATTCACAGAATTTTGACACTATGTCCTACAAGAAGGGGCAAAGGGGCAATTGGCAGGTCTGGAAAAGGAATTTTAGAGATTCTTTGGTAGTGGACACCAGACTGCTTAAGTTGTTAAATATTTTACAAATATTTTTAAGCAAAGTATGAATACCATCATACACATTGGCTTCCATTATGAACATTAAGGCAATAGAAACATAGAAATTTTAGCCAGAGAACATTGATCACAGGCTACTGGCCTGTGAAATATTACGAAGTTAACAAATTATCTGTTTTTATGGCACCTATATAAGCAAAAGATTTGTCTTAGACCATAGCAAAGTACAGCTTCTTGCTCTTGGAGAAAATATTTGTTAATTTATGTGGCAATCAAAGGGAAATTGTGTGGTATTTGATCCTGAAACATTTAGTTAAAATTTTCCAAGGATTTCAATGTATTTCCAGAATTTTATTCCAAATCACTTCAACTGGAATACTGGAAAAGGGTTACTTATGTTGGTACTACTTTTACTGCTTTACAAATAAATAAAATGCATTTCTGCACTAGAAAAATTTCAACTTTGATGAGTAAAGAAATGAAACTCATTATAAATATGTAAACCCATGTGTTCATTGGAGGAGAAAATTTGTGCTAAAATAAATTAACCTTATAACCTTTCTCTCAAACCCAATTTCTTCTGATTTCAGAATTCTGAGTTTTCTCCAACAAGGTTGAAACCTCTCCTAAAACTCCCAAGTCCACTTAGTTACCAAATCCTGTTGAATTTGCTGGAAATTTTCATCTCCTCCCTGTACTTTCATTCTTTCATCTATTTCAGACTATTTCTTATTCACAATATTACAGAAGTCTCCTATTCAACATAGCATTACAAAAATATTTAATTCCCTAGTAAGTGCCAGGCACTCTGTAGGACTGAACTTATGATAGACTTTGATCTTTCAGTTGTTCTGCTTAGTTACAATTTTCCCTTCTAACAAATTCTATCAAGTTTTAGTCATATGACTCCCCTTCAGAAAATCCTTCAAATGATTTTAAGTTAAACACAAATTCCACATTGGGGATTTCAAGGCTTTGAACAAACAGCTCTAAAATACTGTACTACTTCAACTTTTACTTCTCTATTTTTTCCACATATAGTTAAAACTAAATTGCTTATGGTCCTGGGATATACTCCTCCTTTTTTTAACTCTCCTTTATATATTTTCATATATATTTTTTTTCCCCCAGAATATATACCTTTCCAATACTCATGGGTCAAAATCCCATGTTAACTTGACATCCTATTTGAATACCCAGCCGCCATGCCATCACCCTTACGAGTTTTGGTTTGCTAAGGCTGCTGGTGCAAAAATACCAGAAATGGGCTGAATTTATAATGGGGAATTTATTAGGGAAAAAGGTTATAGTTCCAACGCTGTGAAAGGTGAAACTGTCCAAATCAAGGCATCATCAGAGATACTTTCTCACCAAAGGTCAGCTGCTGGTCAGATCCTGGGCTCTTGCCATGTGGCAAGGCAAAATGGTGGCTCTCCATCTGGATCTCTGCCTTCTCTTCCAAGCCACTTTCTCCCCAGGCTCAGATGTGGGCAATCAAGCACATGGCAGGGCTGGTCTCTTCAGCTTTGAGCTATTCTGGGGCCTAGCCTCTCTGGGCTCCTTTGTCCTTCTGTGACTGCAGGCAAACCTCCCTCTCACATGTCAGGGTCAAAATGGCAACTTCCTTTCTCTGTGTGATTTCTGCTTCCAGCTCTGTTTACATAAGACCTCAGCAAGAGGATGGAGACACAACCTGAGTCACCTTTCACTGTCACAGTCCAATCAAAGGCCTCAAAGTGATCCAATGAAAGGTGATCTAATCAAAAGTTCCCTTAACTGAATCTAATGCAATTAATGGGTCCCACACACACAGGATTGGATTAGTTCAAAGAATATGACCTTTTCTGGGTTTCCCAAATCCTTCAGACTCTCACAGGGTACTTGATGGATGACTCGTTTATGGTGCTAATTTTTCCCTGTTTTATGGTTATCCTTGAAAGTTCTGGAGACCCTTTTTATATACAGCAAGCAACAGAAGCTAACTCAAAATGACTTAAATTAGAAAGGTAATATATTTATTTTCAGTAATAAAATTTCCAGAGCTAAAGTTGATCTGGGTTCGAACATTGTCGCCGAGACTCATTTTTTCTCTCTCTTTCTTTCCGTCTCTTGAGTGTCTTCTTCAGTGATGGCTTCATTTCCAGGGCCAAACTGTCATAGGTAATTCTTAGAAATGATGGATTCATATAATTTTTAGAGCTAGTACACCCCAGTGGGAAGGTTGTTTTTCCTAATAATTATAAATGTCACTGAGTTGGCTTGACTAGTCTGAGTATGGTGATGAGCCTATTTATGAATTATCCTTAAGGTGATGAGGACAAAATACAAAGACTGGGCAGACTGATCAATTGACCCATCCAGGCATTTATAGTTATTGTCAACTCCACTCAAATCATGTGGACAGAGAGTTTGTAAGTGTCTAAGTCAGCTTTTACTGTCTGAAAAAAAAAACCGTCCCTGAATTCAATGACATAATCTAAGTGTTAATCCCTCAACATCTACAGGGTTCAGCTGATCTGACAGGGTAGATTCTGGTTCTTCAGGTTATCTCTGCTGTATTTATTTCTCATTCCTATCCTAAGAACAATGGACTAATCAGGAGATGTCCCCAGCATGCAAGAACATTTCAAACTTCTGTGTCAAATCTGCTAACATCAATTGACTAAGGCATGCCAAATGGCAGAGGCCAGAGTCAAGGGCTGAAAGCTCACCTCACCTGCCCTATGAGGAACTACAAAGGCATGGCAACTGGAAGGAATGAAAAATTGAGGTCATAAATTCAGTCTACACAGGGAGAGTTGTTCCAAGAGGAAAACACAAGGTACTTATTAAAATGAAAGTGAAAGGATTCAAGGAGGCAAAAATTACAGTAGTAGAGGCATTTGATTTTTACCTTAATTAATCCTTAATATATTATAAGAACCTTCATGGCAAGGACTACATCTTTAATTCTCAAAATTCTATAGTTTCTAAGCAAGTATAATCATTCAGTTAACATTTATCCATTGTGAAATTTCCTAATCTTTTGACAACAAATAAACTACTATTTTCCCATAATAATTCCAGAGACACAAAGTTTTCAGGAATTTTTGTGACTATCATTTAGAAACATTTTCAATTTCAATTAATATATTACCTGATTAACAGTATATTTGATCAAATAGTTTAATTTTGTCATCCAAGAATGTGAAGACAAGTGGCTGCTTTTTTCAACAGTTCTTTGATGAAAGAGACTGAATTATTGTGATTTCTTTTGATTTACCTCATGGCTGTAAGCTGGCTACCACAGTGCAAGCATCTCATCAGCAGGCATTCATGGAAGGAAGACATGGCAAAGAGTCATGCCGTATCTTTACATATATTAGAGGAAAATTTTTCCCAAGTTTCCCCAGAAGACCTCTGTCAACATTTCATTGGCTGGAGCTGTGTCTCTTGCCCAACTTTAGTTGCAAGAGAAACTGAGAAAATGAGCATTTCTTTTACAGGTTTTATAGTGGAAAAGCACAAGAGAGGGTATTAGAAATTTAGTAATGTCTGCTGGATTAGCCAACCAACAGCCCTCCCTCCCTCTGGGAAGAACTGTATTAGAAACATTTAAAATTAAACTACTCTTATTATTCAACAGGATTCATAATCAATCAAACATTACACAAAGCAATGTTTATGCATGGAACTATTGATTTTAGTGTAAAAATCTAGGTGAGAAAAGTGGGTATTTAATAGTTGTGTAAACTGAAAATGTCATTTAACATCCCTGAACCTCTGTTCCCTAATCACTGTAATGGGAGTGATGACACCCACTTTGAAGGATTGTTGTGAAAATGCAATGAGATAATAAACTTGAAGTGCATAGCACAGCATTCAACAAAAGTTTGATTCTCTAAAAATTATAGTTAGCATTATTACTTGGTAAATATTGACAAGTATGAAATATTTTACACTACACAGAACAAGGTCCAAAAGAAGTACAGACTCTATTTGTAAGCACTTTGCTTCTTGTTCCGCACAAATTGCTTTGAAACTTTTAAAGACTGGGAAATGGGGCAGAGGCAACTTAGCAGTTTCTTTTCTAAAAATCTTATATTAATATTTGAGTGGTTTCTAGTATCACTTTGTTCTCAATGTTATTTAGGGTTCTGTTACTTCTGGTGGGTTTAAAACTATTTGAGGGTTAAGAAGAGGAAGCTGATGCTGAATGTATGTAGAAAGTTTAATAAGATCAATTGTAAATATTTGGCAATGGATGGAGTTGATGGTAGCACATTGTAATGAGTATAACAAACACTGCTGATTTGTAAATGTGATTGTGGCTGAAAAGGGTAGTCTAGGGAGGTTAATTTTAATTGAAAGATAGCTAGAGGATAGTCTAGGGACTGTATAACATAGTGATTTTAGTGGTAGATAAGGATCGTGGTTAATAACATAAATACAAGAATGTTCTACAGGTGCTAAGAATATGGTGATACATGGGAAAAATACAACTAATATAACTTATAGACTATAGCTAATACTAAAATTGCAATATTTTTGTAGCAAAGGCAAAGAAAGTACTGTATCAATGGTAAAGGTAAAAAGAAAAGAATATGTGGTTATGAGATATGAATATGATTAAACATTTTTTCTTCATTTTCTTAATTAACAAGGAGACCCTGGTAATGCCATTTAACCAGTTTGTGCTTATCTGTGTATCTTTCTAACATTGGAGGAACAAGTGAGATTGTTTTTAGGATTAGATGAGATAAATGTGACTGGACAGAAGTTTTTGAAGTGATCCTTCTATAATTTGTTAACCTGCCTTTTTTCTGTTATTTTATTTTATGAAATTGAAATAAAGCTTACTTATTTAAAAATATTTTGGGACTGAATATATGTAATTTATGTGTGTGTGTATATAAATATCAATTGTATATATATATATATATACATTACATATTATGCAAGACATTAATCTAGCCAAAAGAAGTATGTTAGCAGAGTTAAAAAACAAGAAGAAGGGGCAGGAATATGTTTTATTCTTTTTGTGAAAAATTATATGCTGTGTAATGCTTAGAAAGAAATTTCCAATATATACAATTATTCTATTTCCATACAAAATGAATGAGGGAATATTTATATAATGAGCCCAGCACTCCCTTAGAAATGTGTAGGTGGTTCAAGGGAGTTTGATGTGGTAACACTATACATCTGTACAGTGATTTAAAATTCACACAACTATTCATATCAGATCTCATTTGATTCTCTTAGAAGAGATGGGAAGTAGATAGTAGGCTTTAGGCTTTTCATTTTGATGAGGAATCTGCGGTTTAGAAAGTTTAAACAAAGTAATGACAAAAAGATAGGTAGGGCAGAGCTGAGACTAAAACAGAAGATTTTGAATGCCAAGATCAGAGCCCAGAACACCAGTGGTTGAGTTATCCAAGCCACAGTCAATCAACTGTTTGACTTGTAGCACTGTGCCTCATTTTCTCATTGATAAATGGGGATATACCAGTACTTTCTTCATGAGATTGTCATGAAGATTAAGTGAGACTACACATGTGACATGCTTAGAGCAGTGGTGGACTGTTAATTAGTGGGCTTAAAAATGTTAGGTACTATTTTACTAGTGTTCTTAATTAGCTTCAGTTCCCAGTGTCATGTAAATAGCACAAACTGAGGTTAAGCAGGAATGGTCTTGAATGTTTCTTAGAAACCAGATACTCTCAGCATCAAATCCAGTCCCTGGTAGTAGGTCAAACACCTGGGAGACATCAATTCTTGTGGACTCATTGGAGAGTTGCTCTAGGAACAAACTGTACAGTACAGCCTCAAGTTTACAGCAATATTCCCTGGACTCTAAATATCAGGTGGCAAGCGGTTTGCTTCCTGGTAGATTTCTGCTCATTTTTCTGCCCAATACCAACCCCTTTGTTATAATTAGAAGTCTGATTCTGCCTTAACTTTCTTCCTCTTCTCTGTCAGGTCTGCTTCCCTTTAATTTAGGGATCCTATTTGTTTACATGGATAACTTGAGCAAATGATTTTGTGTGACATAGTCTGAAAACTGGAATCATTCTTATTTATAAAAGGGAAGCTATTTGAATACATGCTATTTGTCAAGGACTCTACTAGGCACTCAACCCATAAAGATGGAAATTGTGTAGAATAAGTGCAGGATGGCATGCAACAACTCTGTGCAATGCAATATCCACAATGGCTCTGATATAGGATGAGTGTAAATGTTACGCATCGCAGACAAAGGAACCAGCACATTGGGGAGAGTGGTGTGATGGTTTAGGTTACAGGCATCACTGACTGGCAGTGTGTGAATAAATATAACCACAGACCAGGTATAATTTGAATAACTTCAACAGGGGATAAACTCTCCATTTAGCATAAGCTTTCCATGTGAGTTTCTGCATATTTGGACTTTGACTTTAAGCAATATGATAACACACACATACACACAAAACATAGTCCTTATCATAGAGCAGACATGCAGTACATATTGCTTGAGTACAAGATAAAAATTTCCCACATGTTACTGAAATACAAAGACAGCTGTACGATTGGAGATGTATACGAAAACACACATGCAATCTGTCCTTTGAAGTTAGAAATCACATCTAAATGAACAAAAATAGCTAAATGTAATATATGTTTTGGCATTTTTTTTTGCAGAAAAGCAAAGATCACAAAAGCGGAGGTTCTGCCCTCAATGGTTCAAAGCAATACATGTTTTATCAGAGTTGTCTCTATGGTATACAGGGCCTTGCACAATTTTTTTTTTCATGGTCCTATTTCTCTATAAACAATTTGCTGTCTAAAGGTATCCCAAAATTCATGGGCCCATGTGAAGCATAATAATTTATCAACGACGATTTAGAAAAACCAGTAGACAAGAGGTGCTAGCTTGTTTATTGCCTTATTACTACATGAGAAGATTATTAAGATTCTATGCATCATCCCTTTCTGTTCAGGTCCAAGACCCTTCTCTTTGTGATATTTATTATCATGTGCATTATTTCTGTCTAATTTCAAATCTGTCACCATGACTAAAAGGTAGAAATGCTGTCATTCCTCATGATACCATGGATCTTTTGCACCTCTGTGTATTGAAACAATATAGATCTTCCTGTCTCTGCAGTTGCTTAATACCATTTATTTAAGGTGGTTATATCATTACTCATGATATGTCATCATTCATACATAAATACTACCCCCTGGCAACTCTCTCAAAATTTGTTTCTGTGCTTTATTGATGATGAACACAAATGCAAACCTTACCCAGAGTATTCAAGAGAGTGTGAATGAAAATTCATTTTCTAGACATGTAAGATTTACTGTTTGGAATTTCATCATATAAATGTAGAATAACATATCCTCCCACAATGTCCCCTTTCAATCTCTTCAGGCTGCAATCACTGCATTCCTACAATATGATCTCTTTTTATGTTGAAACTTGTCTTTCACATATGACTGCCAAGAGAAGCCTGGGAAAGGTCCCATAATCCAAGTGAGAAAAACAACCTCATTTGCATGAATTATGCCTGTCCCATTTTTAGAAAGATTTAAAACTGAGTTAGGAGAGCACTCATCAGGTACATTGATTAGATGTGAGAAAATATAGAGGTCTGAAGAGCATATAGGTGCAAAGGTTGGACTGGAAACCCCTCAGAACATATGGGTGAGACCATCCTAGAAGACTTCCTGACACATGGTATGGAGCCTGCCAAGGGATTACTGCCCTGAGTAACAGCAGCTAGGGACTCACAGGGTACAATACACCTGCTGTCATTCCCAATGAACTTGGTTTCTGTAAACCAGAGGGAACGCTGTGGTTGGAACACAAATAGGTAAGATGTGATACCTGTCCCATAAATGCATCTGAAGTCCAAGATTCAGCAGTGGCCTCTCATAGCCCATGCCACCTTTTGTCCGATGTGAGTGCCACCCCAAGTCACTCACATCAGCACCATTCTAGAAGCCCAATCTAATCTGATTCCATGAAAGCAGCATTGCACTAGCCAGCTGGAGTGATCTGCTCACCAATCTGCCCTTCTTCACCCTGGCCCATCCATGAAGCCCTAGAATAATCCTGGAGCTTCTCAGTGCATCTTGTCTGCCTGACTTATGATGAGGGAAGTAAAGGGTCCAAAATGACGCTGAAAGAGAAAAATGGACCAGGGTGCATTCAAGTCCTGTTCCTGTTCAGATAGCACTGCCAGCCCTTGTTAGTGCCAGGCATCAAAGGGTACTTAACAGGTTTGAAGAAGGCACTCCAAAGAGCAGGCAGTTCCCAGGACAGGGGTATCTCTTGCCACGTTCTAAGTGTGGTTGAACCTTATCTTTTCCATCAAGCATGCACTTCCTTCTCTAGATTGTATTTTCATATGATGTCAATAGTTTTCTTAAACAAAGTGGTGAACTTGGAAAAATAGAGATTGAAAACACTGGATAAAACAAAGTTAAAATATTTCTGTAACGATGGAATTTTCTATGCCAGTAATTTTAAATGTGCTTTGTACTTCTCCAGGATACAGATATTATATTCTCAGCAGTTACATGCCACAATGTAGATTGCTTATTAAATATACTTAAATCAATAAAAACTGAACAAAGACATGAAAAAAGACATTTCAAACTGTTAGAGTGGTGGGTAATGAGGGGCATAAACTCAGAGGTTATATTATCTAGGTACAATCCTGGCTCCAATCTTATTGACATATGCCAATGATCAAGTTGCTAAATTTGTCTGTGCCTCATTTTTTTTGTTTTCAAAATTAGAAAAATAATCTCCTTGACATGAGTATTATGATAAGTATTATGTATAATAAAACATATAAAATGATCAGTGTAATGTCTGGCCCATAGTAGATAGTCAGTATATTTTCCTGATATCATCCCCTTCATAAAAATGTTGTATAAATGATATATGTAAAGCACTTTGAACAGATATTGACACATATAAAGTGTTCAGAAAATGTTAGCTGTTATTTTTGCCTCTTCTATATCCCCATTCAATATTTAAATGATTCCAATAAAGAGTTATACAAGTTCTATTTGAACATCTCTATTTATTAGAAATTTATTACCTTTATTACTTCTTGCATTGGTTCTTGAAATCTAACCTTTTTCTTGTGTTAACTGTGTTAGCTGTCTTTGTTTTTAAATGGAGTTTTGTGGTTTTATTTGGAATAAAAAAATCTAAATTTTCTGACTTGTGGTCTTTCCATAGTTTTAGAAAATTATTGATCATTACCTCTCTAATATTTTTTATAATGTACTCTCTCTCTATTCTTCTTGTACTATTTTATATGTCTATTAGGTTTTTGATATCGTCTTGAAGCACTTGTATATTATTCCTCACTCTTTTATGTACTGGACAAGCTGAAGACTACGATTTCTTTATCATGCACACCATTGTGTGTGCTAGTATATGTGCTTTCAGGAAGTCCACAAAGAATTCAAATGGTGGATTTTCCAAGTGAGCTAAAGAACATACCAAACATCTGCAGCAGGCTGGAACATTACACAGATATCGATTGACATTAGGCTAATAAAACATTCTCCCATATTTTGCCAGTATCTATAGTGCAGGAAATTCTTCCTTGTGGAAAATAAATTGGAAAAGTTTTATAAGGTCTCTTGTAAGGCCCACATGTTTTAAAGGAAATCAACCTAACCTTCCTTCCAATAGCCATGTAATAGCTCCATATAATGGCAAAGTCATAACAAAGCCTAAAAAATTTGCAGGTTTATCCCGTCTCTCACATAATCAGTCATAACTCTTTAAAAACAAAAACAAAACAAAACAAAAACTAAGTTATTTTAAGGAAAATCAAAAGGTAATCTTAATTCTAATTCACAGAATGCCATACTGTATTGATATTATTGTACAGAAGACATGTTTGTTTTTTATGCATTGGAGATTCAAAACTGAAGAATTATTTTACCAATTAATCACTTGCTAGAGATAAATCCTCATATTGGATGCCCACTCATGAGTCTATCAGGCAAATTCTTCCTTTTATAACAATTTTTTCAAAGGATTTAAAACCATCCTGATAATTTTTCTCACATAACCCTAAAGACTGAGAGAGCCATCTTGGTGATATTATACTCAGTGTTGAATCTTACTCTTATTTCTATTAGAAATTATAGGAGAGCAGGAGGAAGGGAATCATTTAGTGCATGCTGGCTTGAAATTTTACAAGCATTTTTTTTTAAGAATTCTTTTTCTCTATCACCAAAAATTTATTTAGGTATGTTTTATGGGTGAAAGACATTCCACCTTCCATATATACACAGCATGAAATGAAGATATAGTTATTAAGAAAATGACTGGTATGCAATATGGTCTTCTACACAAGGCACAATGTAGAATGCAATGAGAATAAAGGTTAACTAGCACAAGGGCTAACCCTCTCCCAGACTTCAGGCAAGGCCATTTCACTCTGCAGTAGTATGCAGTAAGTGGTACTGACCATGCCTGGAAACACTGGAAGAACAAAAATAGGCAGTGGAAATTTAGTCATTACAATTTAAGAGCCCATTTACATAATAGGTTACAATGAGTAAAATGTGTTGACAATACTTTTGTATTATAAGCAGCATTAAAACTATCTGCAGTAATCATACAAATCAAAGCCCTAGCTCCTATATCAAGGATTATAGAGGTGCACACTTTCTGATGATTTGATTTTGGGTTTATTTGAATTTGATCTCTTTGAATCATTGTTATTTTTTATTTATTTAAACTGCATAAGCTTAAGGGGAAACAACTTCTATGATCAAACACATTTGAAAAACTGTGTATTAAACAAAGCTGAATTGATTTTATTATTATAGAACTACTCAAAATACGCCATGGAGCACTGCATATCTCTGAAAGATGAATATAATTTGAAATACTCCTAAAACATATCTGTCCTCAGAACCCTTTTTCAAGGTGCATCAATAGGTTCCTTGGAATACATGTTGGAACATGATGATTTATAACATTGAATATTGTTTCCCACATCAGGCTGCATATAAGAATCATCTTGCATCTTTTTTTTTTTAAATAGTTTCCCCTAATCATAATCCTTCTGAAGGAGAGCCAAGGTAAAATATGTCTCTCCGTTTCTCTATATATATCATCCATCTATCTCTACCTATATCTCTCTATCACTTTTCCATCTATCTATCTGTCTGTCTATCTATCTATCTATCTATCTATCTATCTATCTATCTATCTATTTATCTGTCTGTCTATCCAATCTGTCAAATCTGTCACCTGTCCATTTTAGTTTTCCCATTGTCTCTGTGGCAGACAGTTTACAATGGCTCAGCATTTGAGAACCACAAATGCTAGCTATTAGAAATTTACAATTTTACTGAAATTAGAGATTTTCTTTTCACATTTTACAATTTTTAAAACAATTTTGATTCTATCGTTGGAACTCCCTGAACTTAAAGCTTCATCTTCAGATTGTTTTATTACTATTTAAACATTCATATTCACAAGTTGGGAAATACTTTATGAGCCCCTTACTAAATATCTTCTTGAAGGGATTGCTCAAATCAAATCCTCTATAACATTTCTTCCTCTCTCTAGACATAAATGTCTGAAAATCCTCCTGGAAAATCATACACATTCACAAACAATTTGCAGAATTTTCATGAATGCAGATAAAACAATGCATAAAGCAGGTTCAATAATTTATTCTTTTAACAAACTTTCATTTAAGATTTCATCTTGTGGCTAGTCACACTAACATTTGAACTGTGGAACTTAGCAGCATCTATATGAGGATTAGCTATTATTTTATTACTTTTGTGATTGTCATTCTCCTGCAATTATCACTGTAATTACAATAAAATAATGAATATATACAATATGTAACATCCTCAATGTCCTACATCCACAGATAAGACAATTAACATAATAATAAAATTCCCCCAACAAAGGATCAAATATTCCAAGATTAAAGTGATTTTAGGTCATCATTGTATGACACTATCTACATGTAAACTAACACAGAGTATTCAAGAATTATAACAGTGCCTAATCATGAGAGGTGTGGTAAAAAGTCCTGCTGCCCATGGCAAGACTGAGGGTACTTCCTTGCCCCTATAATCGCCCTAATTTCATTATAATATCCCATGGTAATAGCCTCCCTCCACTCATTGCTTCAGTCGCCCATGGAGTAGGTGACATGGATGTTGACCACAATGTACAGGTAGAGGCTGATATACTGGGAACTTGGGCTGTTGGCATTGCTTGGAAAAAATCTTTCATGCAGACTCTTTTTTTTTTCCCCTGCTAAATCTTATTTGCACAATAACTAGCAAATTCTGCTGCATAATCTCCCTAAACACTAGAATCCCAAGGACAAAATTGACTTAAGAAACCTTCTAACTTCATTACTTTCAAAAATATAACTCACAAGTCACTTCATGTTGCACTTAGATTATGGCCTTCATCTACCTACCTTTCCAACTGGTCTCTCATCCCCTGTGATGGTTACGTTCAAGTATCAACTTTTTTTTCCTCATTTCTCCTTGGCCCTACCTCACTGGCATCCATTCTGTCTCACAAATATACCACACTCTTTCCTGCTTCAGGACAGTAACACTGGAGGTTTTTTGGCTAGAGGCCCTGCCTCCCAGCTTAGGTCTTTCCTGGCTACCTTAACTAAAAAGTACTTAAGTATTTTATTATTATTTCCAGTGTTCCATTCCCAATATAATATACATTGTGAAATGGCAAAGATTTTATCATCTTCATCAGTTTACCTGCAGCATCTACGAAGAAAGACAGAATGTGGATATTAAATAAATATTGACAAGTTAATGAATTTGTTAGGTAGCAGGGGAAGTAGTGGAGGTCATTATAGAGAATGGACAAAGTGTTGGAAAAATGAGTGGGTGAGAAAAGTATCCTGTGAATTTATGTACAATCCCAAAGAGTAGGTCTGAAAAATGAGATATAAAACCATGTAAAACCTTGGTTTAGAAATGGGCAGAAGATATCACAGAAAATCCAGGGAAAGATTGAGAGGAAAATTTTTCTATTGTGCCTTTCTAGAACTGAATTGCAGTCAAGAGAAAGGTATTGATATGTTTCTTTGTCTGATACATTATTCAATTTAGTGTATTTGGTGATCTTTTGCCCTGAAAATATATTGTACAACATCTATATTCCCAATTGAGCCCTTGAAATTATACATACATATTTGTAGTAGTATCCACATATTTCACCAAATTTTTAAAAGTGTTAATTACTGTAAAGAGCCAATGTTTCAAAGTAAGCCTGTTTGTTAAAATTGTTTCGCAATAAATTTTTAGAGCATTTTCAAATATACAGTCACATTTTGGGATTCCATAAAATTTATGAAACAGTACAGATTTACCTAATCATCATTTACAAGAAAAAAAGTCCTTAATACATTCAAATAAAAATAAAAGTGATTTACCTCAAGACAAAAAGTTAGTTGGTGTCAAAATTAAACAAAAACCAAAGTTTCATTCCCAAATTATTTATACTATAGCATATTACTCATCATTGAGGATATGAAATACATTTAGAACACACAGTGGGATGAAGATGAAATTTTACATTTTAATTTCATCAGAGTACATGTCAGATGAAATTCTCACTGTGAAATGATGCTGTGGGCAAGTAGCAAAGTTGCTAGTGATTTGAGAGGGTGGTAATTTGGAACAATTAGAATGTTGTACATTCACTCTACTGATATCCTTAAAATGTATATGAATGTGTCTTTTATATTTAAAAATGGATTCCATATGTAATGATCATAACTTGACCAATATCTTAGATACATATAAAGGTGTTTGGAAACAAAACATCTAAGTTTCTCCTCATAGTTTGTTGATAAAATAGGCACAGTACATTCTTTTAGGGATATTAAAGATGAGAAGGGTTCAAAATCAATGGCAGAATTGGGGGCTCAAATAATGACAAAAACTAGCATCTACCAAGGGTTTTAATAAATTGTAAACTCTAGGATATTTGTATTGTGCTTAACAGATCATTTCATTCTCACAATTATCCTGTGCTGGGACCATAATCCCCTTTTTCTAGATGAAAATTAAAGACTCAAAAAGTGTAATTTGCCTGTTTCATAAATTTACTAAGTGACATAGCAGGAATTATAAACCAGTTCCTTTTGACTCTAGAGATTGGGTTTTTAAGCTCAATACTATAATAACATGTATTTTTAGTATGAGTGAAGTCTATGAAAAAAATAGTACTTTTAGGAGAAAGAAAAAAAAATGTTAATATCACTGTCCAAGGCTGGATGTTTCCTAAAAATGAACATAAAGTTAGATTCCTTTCTTCTCCTTGATTTTCAAACCTTTAATATTTTTTCCAATTACATAGGTAATGCAGTGTTATTATAAAAGATATGCTCTTTTGAAAATAGGTATTTCCAATAAGTTTAAAATCTGAAAATACTTATTTATATTATTGCTGAATATTTCTCATATTATTCATGGGTCCACATATATATCTGAAGTCAAAATTTTCAGGTTTTAGAAAAGTAAAACAATAAAATACCATACCAATCAAATACCTGTATCATCTGGGACATTACCATCAGGAAAGCATGAAATTGCCAAAATCACCAAATATTAGCTCAGGTCAAGGATTTCTGATAAAGAAATTTAAAGCTAATCAGTTTTTGTCAATAACTACATGACATTACAAAAATTGAGAGCTCTGTATATTTCAGAATTGCAGATGAGTGATCACGGATCCATAGTACACGTATTTTTCTGCAACTCGCTTTTTTGTATTTAATCATATTTTTTATGGTGTGTGTGTGTGTGTGTGTGTGTGTGTGTGTGTGTGTGTGTGTGATTACAGGGAGATCCACATCACTCATTTTAATAGCCACATATTATTCTGTTTTATAGAGGTACCATAGTTTATTACTAGTGATAAAAATTCATTTTGGTTATTTGTCAAACTAATCTTGACCTCTTTCATCTTTCATATGGCTTTCATCACCTGTCATGATCTGCATGGCCTATGATTTAAACTAAATCATAGTTTAGGCCACGTTCCTGGATATAGATCTTGTATAATAACTCAAAATTTAACATTCAACATGAAATATGCTAAGTGATTTCTTTCCTGAAGTGGAGTACTGTACTGAAAGAAACTTGGGATTCTAGCTGATTTATTCACAGCCTAAAATAGATGTGTGGCTTTGGAAACTTCCTAGTTGTGTCTGGACTTAAATTATTTCATCTTTAGAATTGGAGGGGTTGAAAAAAATATTTTCTAAAAATCTGTAACTCTATAATGCAATGTCTTCCAAAGGTTATCATAACATTCAGCATACAGAAAAGAATACTAAATTTTGTGGGCATATTGGGATAAATGGAAGCCAACAAACTTGACAGTACTTCATGCTCCAGGAAGTACTTAGGCACCTTAATAAATAAGAGGATCACTATTTCTGGCACAATAGTTGAGAAGCTCTGCGTATTGATGAAATCTATTTGGTTACTTTGCAAGTAGCTTCACTATCAGAGCCCCTTTATAGGCTTCTGGATCAGAAGACTATTTCTATGGGAGCATTTAATCTTTGATCACAAAGATGATTTTCAAACTAGAGCAGCTGTAACTACCGATACCTGTGTATTAGAAATTATGTCAATCAAATTAGCATAGTCCATGAAAACCACTGGTATTAAGATATAACTATATCTAGAAATCTTCCAAACAATCAATATCCCATAGGTCACCAAAAGTTTACAGTAGAAAATGAATTGAAATAAAACAAAATTCCATGACTTTTATGGTAGTTCCACAAAGAATTTTGTGCTCTAGGCTTTTCCTGTCTTTTTGCTATCCCATCTTCAAAATAGAGCTTTACCATGTTTTCTAAGATTCTACTCCAGCTCTGACAATTTTGTTCACATTCCAGCCATAAGAAAGCAAAAAGTGGAGAATGGACACATCTTTTTCCTTAAAGGCCACTTTCCAGGAATTACATTTAATACTCTTTGCTTGCATCTCATTGACCAAAAGTTAGTCATATGATCATACTTTACAAGCAGGCAGGGAACTGCAGTCTTTATCCCAAATGGTTTTGTGCCCAGCTAAAATTTATGTGTTCTACTATTAAGGAAATTTGAAGAGCAGATAATAAGGGATACTAAAAATCTTGCTATTGTTGTTATTGTGGTTATAGATAATATATAAAGAAAAAGAAAAAGAAAAGATAGATGGCAGCCCATTCAGAAAAAATTGATTAGCAGATCATATTGTAAGTTAAACCAGGAGTTCATGCACTGAACTTAGTCATGGAATTTATATTCAAATCATCACTCTGTATCCAAGTACTGAGTGACTTTGTCAAATCATTTAACATCTCTGAACCTATATTCCACCATCTGTAAAATGAACAGATGAACTAAATAAACTTTATGGGATTCTCTAACTGTAGAATCCTAGACTGGGCAATACGAGATGGTTTCATTAGTTACTGCTAAAACAAAATAAAATTTTTTCCTTCAAGTTGTATTTAACATTTTCCTTTTCCCTAATTATAAACCATCTTACAGAGTTAATTGCAAAGATATTTTCTTACAGGGCTATTGTATTTGACAGAAAGGCATTTTTCTGAATGTTCTGAAAGTAGGAGAAACAACTTTTAGATCTTCTACATGCAGTTTAAAATGAATGTACAATTTCAAAATCTTGATATTTATTAAAAACAACATAAAAAAATTAATGCCCCAAAATAAGAAGTCTTGTAATTTAATTTTCCAAAGTACCGTAACTTTTTACAACTCAAATATGCAGCTCTGGATAAATTTATAATTTGTTACCATTCTAGAAAACAAAGTTAAATGCTATATAAAATAAAATGTTTCATGCTAATTTATTTGTTCACTTTGCTCCTAATATTCAGGAAATTCATTCAAATACATATTTTGTAAAAATTTATGCAAATATGCAAGTTAAATATCAATAAAATTTTTATTGTTTTAGTATTGTTAAAATACAGATATAGCAAATAGTAATTCAGGTCAGTTGCATTCATACTTTCTGATATAAAAATGTTAAAAAAAATTTTTCAGACTATATGTGGTAATTAACAAATACTACATCTGATTAGCCAATCTGAATTTTTAAAATGAGTAGTGTTTCATTGTTAAATAGGGCTACTTTCATTTTATATTTCTGTCTTAGTTTGCTGGGCTACAAATGCCACACAATGGTTTAGCTTAAACAACAGGAACTTATTGGCTTCTGATTTTGAGGCTAGGAGAATCCCAGGATCGATGCCTCATTGAGGCATCAGCAGTGTGATGCTTTGTTCCTCAAATCTGTAATATTCTGGTGCTGACCTTCAGTGATGGTTGGGATTCCTTAGCTTGTATCCCTGCTTCCAGTCACAAGGCAATGTCCTCTCCTTTCTCTTCTGGGTTCCGTTGACTTTCACTTCTGGCTCTTCCCAGGGTTTTCTCTGACTCTGTCTGAGTTTTTTCTGTTTAGAATCTCTCCAGTAATCCAGATTAAGTGCCAGCCTCATTCAGATGGGCCACACTTTAACTACAAAACCACACCTTCAAGAGGTCCTATTTACAATGAGTTCACACCCACAGGAAAGCAGATTAAGATTAAAAGCATGACTAAATTGGGGTATATATTTCACTTTATAATGACTAAAAACCTAATTCTGATACTGTGAAAACTTCTCTATCACCCAGACAATCATGTAAATATACTTCAAATAATAATATTCAATGTTATATTCCTGCCTTAGACAAGAAGCTTATTTTCTTTTAAATAATGGATCATAAGAAAAGACATAAACTTTCTATATCCTCAAGATTTATGTAAGAATTAAAATATTTTGGAAAATTGTGGAGTTTGTGCTTCTGACCAAAACAGAGCCCAGACTTAACCCTCCTTGCCAAAAAGAGCCAAAAAAACAGTACGAATATAAAATGTTTTTTGAGACATTGCACATAGGGCAACAAAGGACAGTGATTCCTGAGATACAGGAAAAAAATGAGGTGAATCCTATCCCTATGCTTATAGAACTTCTTTTATTGAGAAGGTTTCCGGGGCTGGCACACAAAAGGGGTGCTGCGTCAGAGTTGGGTGGATTCCCTGTCTTGAGGAGAAAGAGCAGACACTCTAGAGAGATCAAGGTGGCTAGAATTCACAAGAGAGAATACACAAGAGGAGAGAGCTGCAAAGAGAACTCTGGAGATTGGCAGAGGACCCCTCTCAAGTTTTGAGCAAAATACCATTGAACATTTGTGTGTGAAGAAATTTCCTCTGGCCTTGGAAAGAGCCACATATAAGGACTAGAAGGATTCTGGATGACAGGCATACTATCTTTGTTACTCCTTTTTAATTCTAAAAGTATTTCAAAATAAGAAGTTAAACATATACTGACTATATGATCCAAACATTCCACTCTTAGGTATTTACCCAAGAGAAAGAAATGCATATATTCATACAAAGACAAGTACACAAATACCCCTGACAGCCTTATCGTAATAGCCACAAACTGGAAACAACCCAAAGTTTCATCTACAGGTGAATAGATAAATTATTTAATATACATTCAGTGCAGCAACTATTGAGCAATGAAAAGGAGTGAATTATTGATGCGTGCAGAAACACTGATTTATCTCAAATAATAATTATGCTGAATGCAAGAATCATATACTCTGTATGAGTCCATTTGTATAAAATAATCTAATCTATAGTGACAGAAAGTATTTGACTGTGGACAAGAGGCATGGTGGGGAAGAAAGTAGTGAAAGAAAACAAAAGGGCAGGAGGAAATTTTTGTAGTTAATGTATATGTTCATTATCTTGATTTAGTGCCTTTCTCTACAGGCCAATATCAATGTTATATATATACATACACATATACACATACATATCAAACTTACCAAATTATATGCCTTAACTTCATACAGTTTAATAAATGTCAATAATATTTCAAAAAAAACATTAAAATAAATTGTAAAACATGTTCACTAAATTGCCATTTTTGAAAAAGCCTGCTCAGCTAAATTTTGCATCTTTCAAATATGGTAAAAACAGTTTTATTTTGTACATTTTGAGATGAGAAGTGACAGTGTATTACTCAGTTGAGCAAGCCATTATACTTAAAAAATTGAGTGAATTGTGAGTATGCAAAGGGCAGTTTACTTCAGCTTCTTCAAATGAATTTGGGGCTTTGCTTATAGGTCTAAGCTATTTTCATAATTTACACAATTTTATGAATGAGTTTCAAACTCTGATATTTTTATACAAGATCTTCCTGAGGATCACATCACTGCAAAATTATAAATGTTTTGACACTAATCAGCTACCAGCCATGCATAGATTTAATTAGAATTTTTTTAAGACGTTTAAAAAAAGGTCTTATATGTATTTGAAGTATATATATTTTTTCCTTTAAAATGTGCTATTCTTAAACTTAGAGAAGTGACTTTCTATTTAACCTACGCTTTCATAGGTCTTCTCAAAACTGACTGTTAGCCCAATTCACAGGTACTAGGAAGTGGTTTTGCGAAGATACTATTGTGGCTATAAAACGTACAAAGTGCCATTTGCAGGGCAAATTGTATATGTGTGTGTTTTCATTAAGTTTAAATTGAGAGGCAGATATAGGAAACATCCCTCAGAATTTGATTTTTTTTTTTTTTTTTTT